>BMAV01023400.1:0-177636 GCA_019973955.1 Trichonephila inaurata madagascariensis | reverse complement strand
CAATATAAACTAGTATCAACAACATCACGTGATGACGATCGTTTTGGCGTGGTCAATAAAGTACTCACGTTCGGAACGGAAGGTACACAGATCGAATCTTCCTTCCTTCAATTTCTTAGTTTTTGGAGGAATGAAAACGTTACTTTGCATAAAGCTTTATTTAAATATTGTAAAAAGTATGAATTGTGTGTGTGTGTGAGCACGAGATGGTTTTTATAGTGACTGCCAGCAGAGATCCACCCTTTCGGAGACTCCTCCAGTTTTTTGTCTTTCTTTTATTAAGCTGGAAGGATTTTTTTACCTTTTGTTAATTTTAATACAATGGCAAAACTCTGAAATTTTCATTTATAACAAAAGAAAATTTTTGCAACAGTGTTTCCTCCTGTAACAGCAGCAATTTCTTAAGGTATCCGACTACGTTCGAAACTGTTGTCTTGCAAAAGCGTACAAATGGATAACTTTTATGATATTTAGTGTCACTTAGATTAGAATACATGTATAAAAGTGTGTTAAGAATATTATTACAGTAAAAAATTATTTACAAGCAATATTTTTGCAAAAAATGAACATAGAATGATCTATTTTCAAAACATTCTCCTTTTATGGAAAATGCTTCTTTAATAATAATATTTTGCCTATATATAGCACAAATCTCTGTTCAGTCTGAACTAGGGTTATTGAACTATATAACTTAGAAGTGGATTTATCCATATTTTAATATAACAGAGTGGAGAAATTTTAAGAAAAAGTATCGATAGTTATTTCAATTGATATTAACTCTGAACATAATGTGAATTTTCAGCAATCCTAGTTCAAACCTTCTGGAAAATCTTAAGCTTTATATAAACAAAATATTATTTTTATAGAATCATTTTTCATTGAAGGAGAATGTTTTGAATATCTTGTAATTCAAAGTCAGTAGCGCACACAAAAGTTTTTCAAGGGGGGTGTCATCGAAAGTCCACCATTTTGGTATTATGCGTCGATACGCCGCCGCCCAACATATTCTTTTGATTATGTCGATTTTCAGGAACAAAAACAATACAAAATTAAGTTTTAAATAAGTAATTAGCATTAGTTAATAAAATTAATTATTAATAACCAATACATAATAAAATTTTACGTAATGTATACATAGGATTATAACCAATCGAAAATAAAATCAAGGGCTATGGGGGGTGTCCGGACCCCTAGGACACTCCACTTGTATACGTCACTGTTCAAAGTTCTTTTTTTGACAAAATATTTCATTTAAATATTTTTTTATTCTAATAATAATCTTAAAACAATTTTATACATATATTCTAATCAAAATGACGCTAAATATCATGAAATTTATCCATTTATACGCTTTTTTCAAATCATGGTTCCGAATGTAGTCGGATACCTTAAGAAATTTCAAATTACTTACACCACTAATCTTTTAAAAAAATTCTTAAGAAAAAATTGAAGAAAAAAATTATTGTGATTAAGAATTCCGCTTCCCGTGAGCCTCCATGCTAATTTTTCTATTCTTCCTTTCCAGGTCGGCCATTTTTTTTCGTCGCTTGTTTCATGAAAAACTTTTTGTTTGTTTTTATAACGGCAGAAGCTTTTGTGTAAACATAGAACAGAAAACATACTAACGTGAAACGGAAACAACAGAAAAAGGAAGAGGATATGCATCATCTTTTGTGCCAGAGCTATCAAGTGTACGCCGAAAAAATCATGTTATCAAGCGCAATTTAAAATAAACAAATAATAAAGAAACGGGAGACTGCTGGACGAAAAAAATGGAAGATTCGAAGTAATGTTTACGCGTAAAAATTGCCTTGGCGAAAAATGAAGTATTATGGTGTTAAAATTTGGCTCATTTTTTTGTTTCTTTTCTTTCTTTTTTTTTAAAGTTTCTCGAAAAATTTCTTGGCGAACATTCAAGTCAAGAAGCAGCAGTTTGCTTGTGTACATGATTTAATCGTTCCTATTTTTTTTTTTTTTTTAAGTTTCCAATGTGACACGATATTAGTTGGATGTTTTTCTTTCTTTTTATGGTAAGATTATGTAAAATAAACTTTTTCGAAAATTTGGCACGTTCTCTGTTGATTATTAAACGATGGAATTCTTTACGTTCGTAGTGCATCGAATAAAAAAAAAAGGCTTCTTTAAGAAAAAGAAAAACCCTGCGCGTCGTATCAAAATTGTAATGGAGCTTATAAACTACTCCATTTCGTCGCAGTTACGATTATGCAGAATGCAATTTTCTTACAGAATGTTCATAAAAAAATATGTATCAACGTGTAATTTTTAATATGCTTTTAAAAAGAATTCTAGTTTTTTATGAAAAATTCACTTCATTGGTCAACTCTAAATTCGATTTCTTTTTATAAAAGGAAAACATGTGCGTTTTTTATAAAATGCTTTTCAAAATAAGTCATGAAAAAGCTTGTTCGAAAGTTCTATATGACTAAAGAATATCTTTTTTTTTTTAAAAAAAAGTTATTTAATTAGTATTGAAGAATGTTTACATTTTTATATACGAAATAAATTTCACTTTTCATTACAAGGAACCTTTTGATTACATTTTATGATAAAATTCATTCCTTTATTTTTTATTTCAAATTTTTTTCTTTTATTTGAATTTTATTTATAAGGAGTGTGCAAGTTTACTGAAATGCATTTCTTTTTGTAAATTTTAAATTAAATGGAATAATTTAACCGTAAATGCAATAAAAATATTCACATTTTCATAAAATTTACTAGAATTAAGATTCCGTAAATCATTTTAGCTCCACGTAAAAGGCTCTTTATATTCCACTTTTTGAATACATATTGTACTTCGTCTAAAGTATTGCTTAGAATATCTATTTATCATAAATTTGAAACACATTTTAATTATATAAAATCCTAATAAATAAAAATATTATGTTTAAGTTTAGTAATTTATTTATTTATTTATTTATTTATTTGATGAAACGCATTTCTAATCTGTGCAGTCTTTAATATACATTACGAAAATTAAATCTTAAAATTTTTAAGTCAAGATTTTTATATTTCAAGAGGAAATCGATGACTGTAGTAATAAATTTTAAGTATAAATAAAATGCAAACTAAGTTAAGTTTGCATTATTTATACTTAAAACTTACCGTAAAATCCGGCGTATAACGCGCACTTTGAACACAAGAAATAAGATCGAAAATTAAGGGTGCGCGTTATACGCCGGGTATAAAAACGATAGCTTTAAAAATAACAAAAAGGATGGGCATAAAAAAAATTAACTTCTAGATGTATTGAAACACTGTTTATTTAAAAGAAACGAGACTTGCCTTATGAACAAGAACAGTTGTTATTCTAGAGGTATACTATTTTTTCAAAAGTCTGGGATAATACCTCGAATAAAATACTTCAAAACATAAAAACAATGTATATTAATACTTCAGATTTCTTCGTTAAAAAGGGGGTGCGCGTTATACGGCGAATATACCTAAAAATTGAAAAATTTAGCTTGAAGGTATAGGTGCGCGTTATACACCAGTGCGCGTTATACGCCGGATTTTACGGTAACTTTTTGGTCCCTTAAAGAAATATTTGCATTTAAAAGGCTTAGTTATTCTACGTGTCACTTCTCTCCTCCCCAAACCCAAAGAAAATCACGTAAGTTCGTATTTGGTTGATAATCAGATTAATGTGTAACGGGTTCTATTCTGGCTTCTAATATTCCTTTTGGGGGAAAACATTCTTTAACTGTGATATTAGTTTAAAAATCGCTTTCGGTAGAGATAACTTGGTTTATGCCAGGGATGGTGAACCAATGGCACGCGTGCCATTGATAGCACACTACACAATATTTTGGGCACGCCAAAGAACAAAATGGTTTGCATTTTAGTTCAAAATATTTCCGTAATTGATTCGACAATCAGGAATTTTCAGCGAGATTTTCTCATTTGAAAGAATTATCGGAAATGCTCAAGTTTTTATGTATCCTGATGTGACTTCATTTGATAAACTGAACTTGTCCCAATTCTGATTGGTTACAAACTGAAGAATTTGAAACTCAACTGTTGTGTGATTGATTTCCAGTCTAGTTCATTATGGATTCAAAAATTTATTGAAACAAGGAAAAAGTCGGAATTGATTGAAACAGTCATATTAGCAAGCAATGTATGGAAAAATGTTAGTAGCGAAATTTTGGAAACATGGAATTCAATTCCAGATTCTTTTAACTGTTTGAAAAAGCTGACTCATGCTACTTTAACCATATTTTCATCTACCTATGCCTGCGAGTCCTTATTTACAGAGATGAATAACATTAAAGACTCATTTAGAAACCGTTTGGCAGATGACTCTAATCCAGCATGCATTCTGCTAAAGTAGCCTCTAACAATCCTAATATAAGTTATGTGTCATCTAATCTGCAACAACATAATTCATAGTAATGTTATTTTAATTTGAATTACACGAATAACTAAAACATTTATTACCATACGGTGCAAAGTATATTTTTTCGTAGTAAATAAAGAGTTTTAAGTTATTAATCTATTCAGTTGTACTATTTCCCAATAACCACACGTCAAAATTATTTTACGGCGCGTCAAAACCTCAGTAAGTATTTCTTTAGAAAAAATGGCACTTTAATCCATAAAGGTTCGCCACCCCTGGTTTATGCAAATGTATTTTCTATTGAAGCGCCAGTCGTTGCGTAGGCAATGAAATGGTTAAGCTTTGATCGTAAGCCGATTTACAAGAGCTAGTAGACAGCTACTGGTGGTCGCACATCTTAAGATTAATAACAGAAGATCTGCCAGAATAGTGGAAGGTATCAACTTTGTAGCTGAACGAGCTAGCAGGCTATAAGACGGATCATTCAAAGGGATTTTAAGCCTGATAAGTACCTTCTATAATTTAGCTATCTATATTCGTGTTAAGATTTCTTATTGCTCTCCAGGTTTAGTTATTAAAGTGCAATTCGTTAAGTGTTAAAAGTTGAATAAAATTAGTTATTCTAACGTCATGTCTGCTTCTTCTTCGAACCCTCCCCACTGCGCATATTCACAACGTGGTATTCTTTCAATAAGGTTGTGCATAATTTCAGAACTTATTGTAATCCAGATGTACAGCAGTTATTCTTTCACCGAGAAAACGAAACTGAAAATGGAAGAAAAGAACCATTCCGTAACTACTGTCCTAATGCTTTCGAAAGATTTTCCATATCGTCAAGATATGGACTTAGTGGTGGCCCTGTTCATGTCTAAAAATAAGCCTTCATGTTCCTTGAACCATTTCTGTATAGTTTGTGTTAGGTCGATGTTGGCATTGTCGTCCTGAAATATGCCAGTTTCATTGGGGGAAAAAAACTGTTGTTGGGATGTCATTGATTCATTCGCGAACAGGTCCCTGATCACGTGGTGACATTATAATTATGACGTAAGGTTTAAAATAATGTCATGAGCGCCGGTCATCGATTGGTTCGCGATTGCATCACTAAATGATATCAGATGGTAGAATTTGATCTAAAAATCGCTGTTGCGTAGTTCTGAATTAGAATGAGATTAAGAATTAGAGTTCTTATATTTTCAATATGTATGTCTCTGTGCTGTGCTTTTATAATTGTTGCAATAAAGTAACTGTCCAATAAACGTGGCATAAGTTATTTGCAGAGCCAGTCTAATAGAGTTGTAACAACTATACTGATAGGATGATTTGGTCATTAAGCATGTTTAAGTAATCCAGTGACTTTATTTTCCTGCTGCTGATTACAGACTAGACCCATTGGGTTAACCATAAATCAGGGATAGTAAACCAATGGCGCGTGTGCCATTGATGGCACGCAACGCAATATTTTAGGCACGTTATTGATCAAAATGGTTTGCATTTTAGTTCAAAATAACAAAAATCACTATGAAGTATTACGAACAAATCGCGAGTGATCGGCTAGATGTACATGAGAAACGAGGCGAAGAAAGAGTTATTGAAGAGTTTATTTCTGTAATTAATTCTTCGATCAAGGAATTTTCAGAAAGATTTTCTCAGTTCAAAGAATTATCGAAAATGCTCAAGTTTATTAGATACCCTGATGTGACCCATTTGATAAATTTGATAAACTGAACTGGTTCCAATTCAATTGGCTGGGAATTGAAGAATTTGAAATACAACTGATTTTTCCAGTCTAGTTCATTATGGATTCAAAAACTATTGAAATAAGGAAAAAGTTGGAATTGATTGAAACAGAGAGATTAACAAGCAATATAAGTAAAAATGCAAGTAACGAAACTTTAGAAATATAGAATTCGATTCCAGACACATTTAAATATTTGAAGAAGCTGGCTCAGTTTTAACCATATTTTCATCTACGCTGCGAATCATTATTTTCAGAAATGAATAGCATTAAAGATTCTGGTGACTCCAATTCAGCATGCATTTGTGCGTAAAGTAACATCTCACAATCCTAATATAAGTTATTTGTCATCTAATTTGTAACAACAGAATTCACACTAATATTACTTTAATTTGAATACTTTGTATATAACTAAAACATTTACTATTATACAATGCAAAATGCATTTCTTCGTAGTAAATAACTAGTTTTGAGAGTTGTTAGTATGTGGCTTTATTATTTCTCCAATAATTACTAGTCAAAATTATTTGTAATGACACGTCTATACTTCCTTAAAAATTTCCTTAGAAAAAATGGCACGTTGATCCATAAAGATTCGCCACCCTGCCATGTATCATAATACTGGTTCCAGTTTACAGTTCAATGGCACTACACTTAAAGGGCCTATTGTTTCATGAGGTTCCTTGATGAGTCCATCGTTCTGGAGTAGACTTAATCTCGACTCATCAGACCATATAACATTTCTTCACTAATGAATAGTTCATTATTTATGTTCTTTAGCAAACTAAAGCCGTTTCCTTTAGTTAATCTCCGATACAAGTGGTTTTCTCTCTCTGACACAATATCACTGAAAAATCCCATTCTTTGAAGTTCGTGTTGCATTGGGAGTGTTGAAATACTGTTATGTCCATTGTTAAACATTGCCGTGAGTTCTACAGCTGATTTTTCGAGGTTTTTCTACACTAAATGCTTTACAGATTTTCAGTCCCGAGAATTTAAGTGTTTTTCAACCTATTTATTCCGAGATGCTGACTTTATACCATTTAGGTTTTTATAAGGAGCTGGTCCCTTCCCCATCTAGAGATTTCAATGATCTCTTTAGTCATTTTGCTTGATTGAAATAGATCAATAATTTGACCCTTTTAAACACGTAAATATCTTTCGCAACCGCATGGAAAAATTTGTAAAAATGATTAACTGCACTATGGCTTCAGCATACAGTATTAAAAGGATAAATCAGCAGAGAATTCACGGTGACTAGTTTTTAGACCAGGTGTAGTGTATTAAGTTCTAATTTTTTTTAACACATTTTTGAGTTGATATTAAAATAATTTGCAAGGTGGCTCAAATTGTTTAATGCCTTAGGATTTGCCAAATAACTCCTTTAAATGCATTTCAGCAGTTAAAACATTTGTATTTATTTTAATAAATGTTACAAAAGGCTTAATTTTCTAAATTATTGAACTAAAACAGTTGTTTAAAAGTAATAAAAACTGACCGTGCTGAATTTCATAATTTTTAAAATGTCTCCCTTTAACTTTTAATACATTAAAATCAAGTAAACATTATCACACTAACAAAGGGTTTTTTTTTTAAAAAATTGTTTTTATTATTTTTTTTATGTTGAAATATTAAACTTCCTTCTTTATCAAAAAAATGTTTTTCTCTCTTTTAGTGCAGCATCTGACACCATTTAAAACGAAATAATACAGTAAATTTCAAATGAATATTCCTATATAACTGATACGCATCATAACAAGATACATACAAATATTTGGTAACATTTTAAATAAAACCAGCGATAGAAGAGAAGAAAAATAAAATGAATTGACTCTTTTGAAAGACTGCTTAGAGGAAATATCAATGTCACTAAGGAATTTCTTCTTAATCGATACGCGCGATACTCAACGAAATAGCCTACTTGATGACGTATTTCAAAAGCCGCCCCTAATTGGAACCTCATTCGTCAATCAAACACCCGACACGTCACAAGCACGTGTCACAAGGGCCAGGTGGATAAGTTGAAAGAGAAGCCCGGATGCAGTCACCATAGAAACCCGGGGAAATTAATTTTAACCGGTGTCTGGAATTTGCCGGATCACGGCGTTTTAAGAAAATTATATACAAGAGAGGCAATCGGAACTCAGTTAATAAGAAACAGCTTATCTTTCTTTTTCATTCAATAAAATAAATGGAGATTAAAGTAATTTGATAATTAAGTACTTATTTCCTTCATTTTATTTACTACTTTAATTAAGTAATATTAACGTAACAATTTTGTAGAACACTTTTAACTATTCGTATCAACAACGTTTCAAATTAGTTATTTTCTACTCTGTTTACGAAGAATTAAAATTTTGAATATACTTACACACTTAAGCAATTTGTTTAGTGTATTACAAAGTATAAATACTTCTTGCTTTTATAAAGATGTATTATTAAACTCAGCTCTGATTATATAATGTATTAGTTTTATTTAAACCATTATTTTCCCCTTTTTCGATTACAGTTTTTACTTGAATACAAACAATGTTATTTATGTTTTCGATAATTTAAGCTAGTTCATTGAACCTATGAACAAATTATTAATATATAATTGTTATAAAGAATTATTAATCATTTTTTTTAAAAACAGAAACTTGTTTTAGGGAAAGCAGTTGCTTTTACAACCAAATTATTTTTATTGACATTGTCGTTAATACTCACAATAGTGCGAAACAAGTTACAGCGACTGTTTTCAACATTGGTTGCATCTGTCACATGATCTTGAGCAGGGGCTGGACAAACCGGACCCCTGCCCGGGGCGGCAAATTTTAAGGGCGGCATTTGGATCGAATTTGAAATTATATATATATGTTGTTGTTACAGAAAATTTGATATATTTTATTTATATTTTCTGAAATATTATTGGGTGTGAATTTGGTATTTTATTTAATGTATTTTCTTTTCTTTATTTCGTACTCTGTATGTTTAATGTCAGTTTTCTCTTATGTTGAAACTTGAAGGGTTCGAGGCAGAAGTATATCTTTAATTATATATAGTGAAGTATATAAGAAGTATATATAGTGATGAAATTTGATATTTTTACACATCTTTCACTAATATCTTTCTCCCCATCTTGGAGAGGGATCACAACGGACATTTCTTTCACCTATACGAAGTTTGGTGTCAGCTATTCAAAAGGGGATAGGGGCAATAAATTTTTGGTGAGAGAGCCATAGAAGACGTTTTGTTTTAGTTTTGGGTGTAGTTACTATAAGTTAAAATAAACGCTTGTGATCCCCACCATCAGTTAACACTTTTTCGAGGAAATTGGCCTGCTGAAATGGGCAATTCCTCTTTTACATTTTACTCGATTGAAATAATAACAGATAATTATGACCTTTGGAACTATTTTGTATTTCGTAAGACATAAAATTATATATATATATATATATATATAGTTATAGTTGATTCTCTGTTATAGGTGACTATATATATGTTATATATATATAGTTAGCCCTTTTATTCGTTATTCAAGGTTTATAGGTGTGCATCCATGTGAAAATTTTAAATTATAATTATTTGCTTTCGAGAGAGGGGCGGTAAAATTGCTAGAGCCGGCCCTGTCTTGAGACCACATGAATCATGCCATTTTTGATTGAATTTTTCTCTAAAAATCGTTATAAACATCTTTTTAAAACATTTTCGTCGATTAGGGTTAGCGAACATAGTTGCTGTAGTATATTTCTCTCATACACGAAATTTACATATCGAAGGAAATAATATTTACATCGTAGAAAAAAATGGACGTTAAATATCATGCTAAATATGGTTCATTTGGGGTTGGGTTCTATAAAGTCACTTTTTAGTGAAAGAATTATTAATTACATCGGGTTAAGTTACACAGAATAAATATCATAACAAAAATTAAGGACAAAGAACATGAAGTTTTTTATAGCGACACAAAACAACATCTCTTACTTGACCCGTATCTAATTCAGTTAGTCGTTAAAGGGCGTTTCTGCTGCTTGAGACAAACGTGGTTACAATATTAGTTATCAATAGAAGGAATTATAGAATGATGATTTGAAAAACACAGAAATCTCGAATAACATGTTGAAGTGGTTTCAAAATTGTAGTTGTAGCTTATTTTTTCATGAGTCTTTTTCTGTCGAAATTAGTTTTTCACTTCATTTGTTACAATGCTTTAAGATCTTCTTACGTTTTTCTTGAATCTCATATTACTCATCGTCATATTAAAATGTATTACATCTTTACTGAATGAAGATTTTCGAACAGTTTACTGTTCTAACAATTCATTTGAATGTCTTCGATAAAATATCTCGTTTTTGAAAATGACACGTAATAAGGTCTGCGTAACATTGGCGAAATGATATAAAATATTGGGTTTTTCTTCTTTTTTTAATTATTAATGTGACTTACCACTTCGTAGTTGGAATTGGTCTGGAAAATTCTTTTCCTTTTCATCGGGACGTTGATATTTCAGTTCTCTTTTATCTGAGGAGAAACCTTTGCCTTTGTGTCCATCCTTGGACATCCGTATCATCAAGGTTTTTGCGCCGTCTTAGCTGTTTGGCGGCTTTAGATCGACCTCCATCACCAACGTCCGAGAAGTAGTACTTGGCGTCGTTGTCGCTGCCTGGCGCACTCTTTTGGCGCGATCTGTGGCGATCAAAGTCCATTGAGGCTACAGATGGTTAATCCTGCAAATAAAAAGAAAATTAATAACTTAAATACTGTGATTTTGTTTCCTTTTACTGATGAATTTGTATTCTGTGATCAATATGATAAAAATAACACATGAACTTTGTTTCTCTTTTTTATTCATTTCTTAACACATGCTAAAATGCAAAATATAATATTCAATTAAAATAATTGTGGAGTTGACATTTGATTCTTCAAACCCTACTTTAAGCTATTAGAGAAATTCATCATCAGGTTTGATCAAAGGCAGACAAACTTTCTGTTGTGTAAAGCACCATAAAATAGTTTTTAAAAAATCCACACCAGTTAAACTAAAATCTAAAAAGATTTGAAGCAAGAAGTTTCCCTAACTTTAACACTAGCTTTTAAAATTTAAAAGATAGAATCGCGCGGATTAACATAAGTCATGTTGAAATTTTTAAATGTTATTTAAAAACAAGTGAACCTAAAAGCGTGTAATTTGTGCCTTAAGGAGTTATTTACTGAATTTCGGATAATTTTAATGTCAAGTATTACTTACAAATAAAAAATTATATTTTCTGTTCCCTCAAGTTTAGTGGGGAAAAAATGACAGGTTTTATGGAAAAATTGAAATGAAGAAGTTTTAATAAAGAAAAGATAGGATTCTCCCCGACTTTTCGTATTAATGGCATCGACTTCACATGTTCAATGAAACTATCAGATACTGAAATGATAAGTAACATTCACCCATGGAGAACTATTGTTCCATTTCAGTTAATGAAAATGAAAGAGGACTAAAATTCTTCATCGCATAAAGGTCCGGATATTGAACTAGTTACTCTAACTCTTCAAACTTGGATCCTCAAGACATTTCTTAGCGTGCCTAGCTCGATGAAGACGGACATAATCATCAGTCAGAATGAATTCATCACCACTGGCACTAGCATTTAGTATCATACTTGGAGGAAGTCTGGATCTCATTTGTTCCAACTCTTCTAACCTTGATCCTCAAAACATTTCTTAACGTACCTAGCTCGATGAGGAAGGACATCATCACTAATTAGGATGAATTCCTCACCACTAGCACTAGAATATGGAATAACACATGGAAGAAGTGGGAATTTCATTCGGAGCAGTTCAATTACTCCATGGAATTCCAAAACGACCTTTTTGGTCTACAAACACATACAGGTCAATTCGAGAACCCAGAGGTATTCCAAGTCAAACCTGGACTACTTCCTCTATAACAATGTATCTTTCAATTTTGTTAGATTGAATGTATTTGGTGTTTTGTTTTCTTTCTCTCTCTTTATATATATATATATAAATAAAGAGAGAGAGATCAGCAAACTACAAAAGCAACATTACAAAAGTAATGCACTCTATTTCCGAATTTAAACGAGCATTTCTATTTGGTCGATTAGAGGGACACATATAAAGAGAGTCATCTTGCGTAGAACACTTTATTGTGAAGACATGTGCGAAAAGAAGTAGTAGATACTGTCAGCTCTGTAGCAGTATAATGGTCTAAAATGAGCTAAAGCATTGTAGTTTTTCCCTCTTTAGGTTCGGAATAAAAACTATCTCACTCAGATATTACAATTTGTGTATGGGTATTTGCGTCTGATCTTTTTGATCTTGTTTTTTTTTTTAAAAACTCAAAACGATCTGAGAATTTTGATCACATTACGAGATACATTAAAATGTCTAGACTCAGTTACACCCATCTGATTGCCTACCATCTTAAAGAAACGGATAAATAACCTCTCCTAGACATAGATAACAATATTTTTGTACCAACAACTGAAGATCAACAAGCATAAAAAAATTCCACTCAAATGACAAAAACAAGATATCCACAGTCCATAAACTGCTATGTAAGGATCAAATTCTTAAAAAAATTAATGGTAGCTGTAAATATTTAATAAGGTTTTATTGATATTAATTATAATTCTTATAAACCACTTTTCACCGTTATTTTCATTTTTTAATAGGGAGTGTCAACAAACCGATCATTCCTTTACAACTTTAATTTTTAATTTTTGAAGTTCTGAAATCTTAATATGAATTTTTACCTCTTAATTAAAAAAAGGGACAGATTCCTTAAAAAAGAGTATTACATCAGTTACAAATCTCGTCGTTTTTGGACTATCTTTAATAGAAGGAAGTGAATAGAATAGCAGATGTAAGTCGCTTTATAAAAAACAAGTGACATAATAAGTCAAATCCTTGCCAAATTGCTAGTCAAAAATCACTGTTGGTAGAGGAGCTAGCCGAAATCCATGATTTATAGGCTCACTGTACTTTGCTGAACAGCGGAGCATTTGTTAATAGGCGATAATATAGATAAATCATAGCTTATTTAATACAGAGGCATACATAAGGGTGGGGTTTTGGGGTTCAATCCTCCATAGATCAGCACATTTTTATTTGTTGATCTGAGGAGGATCCATAGTGATTACCCCTGGGTTCCTTCGTCTATGTGGTTTTTATAGTGTAACCCCCTCCCCTCTTAAGGGAAGTCTTAATATAAATATGAACACTACAAAAAGTAGGAACCATTGCATTCAGTCAAATGTAATATTAATTAAAGCCTTACATATGGTAGTATTTTAAGGTTCATTTGGCCATATGCGATCTAAGAGAAGAAGCTTCTTCTACCTTTGGGTTTCTTTGATGAACAGAAGCCCCAATTTGTTCATGGAATGTTTTTTTACTAGAATAGAACCCCTCAGGGGGCTCACCTTCTTTAGGTGGGTACAGGTGTCACAATCCCGAGGTACCTTAGTGATATTTTCCTTTCCCTAGGGGTTTACTGTCTTTGGTAAACACGGGTGTCACGATCCCGGGGTACCCCAGTGATCCTTCTCTATTTTCGACCCTCCATCTTGTCATCCAATTTCTCCTTGTCTTCTTTTCCCGTCCAGACCACAGACCTATGAATGTTTGGCGCAGTATAGCCAACACTGGTTCTTGCGCCATAAAACACCAAACTCACTCACTCACTCACTACTAGAATATAAACTCAAACTCTAATTTTTCGCTCAGTGGTGTTACTTCTATGGGTGTAGTTAACGTTTTGAAAAACACGGGGATAAAAACGCCAAGGCGTAATCTATTTTAAAAATTAAAAATGTTTTGATGTGTATGTGTGTGTTGTGGGTGGGTGGGGGGTTAGATTCTCAATCCTCACTCTTGTGTACTCGACTGATTCTGCCACCATTAAGCTACATATTAATCATAGGGACATTTTAGCTTTGATAAAAGTTAATTTTTCATTTCGTGGTGACATTTAAGATACTATAGTATATAAAAGAAAAATCTTCAATGCTGCTGTGTTCTTTATCATCACTAGAACGAACTCCCCCAACTTATTTCCCCTGGAATATCTAATTCAAGAAATAAAACCAGTACATATTATGCTTTCCTTATTTGATTTTGAGTCAACCACTAGACTTAACGCAACAAAACTAACAAAATGTGTTCACTATGTCTTAAAACTATCTTACGGAAAAAAAGAATTCGTGCAAAATACATGCATTGTTTCAGCGTTCCAATAACTTAGAGAAACTTCCAAACTGTCTTTTATGTAATGAATAAAAATCACGTCGAAAAATAATAATTAAATTTACAACGCAATCTAATTACGTTCAAGACAATACATTTATGTAAATATATTCAAATAACCGCATTCAAGTCAAAGGCAAGATGTTCCGAAGCTTATATTCTTGGTACTTAGTTATATGCAGGAACACACAGTTATGCGCTATAACGTGAGATTACGTGCCAAAATAAAATCCCTCATTGTACTTCGGAAGATGGACAACTCAGGGGAAAAAGGGGGTGAAAAAAAAGGGAAGTTCGAATTAAAATAAGTCGTAAGTTAAAAAAGAGCTTTCAAAATGAGTTTGATGTTACAGTTCCTTATTTGCATATAATTACTTCGGTCCTTGTTGGAATTCGCTTCAAAGTCTTTTCCTTATTTTTCTTTTTTTTTCTTTTCTTCTTTTTTTTCCCTCCCGGATAATCTTATTCTTACTTTCTCCCGACTTTTCTCCAGGGTTTTCCTCATGGCTTTTTCTAGTACTTCGGATCATTAGCAGTTTGCTGGGGAAAAATCCAAAAGCAGTTCCCTTTTAATGAGAACAGATTTCTCGTATTAAATGCCATTTTGGGCTTCAAAATGGCGGAACATGGGATTCTTTTTTTTTCCAGGGAAAAAAATTCTCTTCTTCAATCTGCACGTGATAAGGATACATTAATTGTTGGAATTTAAAACTCAAACGTCTTTTTTTTTTGTATTTTTTTTCTGCCCCCTCTTCTAATTCGATATCTTTAATTTTGGACCATTTTCTTTCCTGCAGTTTTCTTGTATGTTTTTGAAAGAGTAAGAAGTGGAAATAGAAGTAGCTGTTGATCCATGAGAACAAATTACGTCTCGGTGTCATTCGATAATTCGCAGTTGAGTCTGTGAAAACTATGATAAATTGGTCCCAAATGACTTCTCAACCGAAAAAAAAGTGTAATTTAACATTAAGTTATGATTACATTTTGATTCACGGAGGCTTTGTGCTTCATTACTCGATTATAAATGGAAATAAGTAAAAGCAATTCGAGCAATATGAGAGTTAATTACTGGGATATTGCGTCCGAATGTTTTGAATGATTGTTTCGCATTTATTGTTTAGTCTCAAGTGAATCATTATAATATCTTCCTAAATTCCCTCCAGTTTAAATTTTCTTTTGTTTTAAATATGAATAATTTCTTAAATAATTTGAGGGAGGGGATCATTGTATGAAACATATAATAGCAGAAAACATCAGTTTAAGGATGATTATAATAAACTAAAACCTCTTTTGAATATTAAAATGTTTTTTTCCCATGAAACCTTCTATATTTGCATTTGTAATAATCTAAGTTAATACAAGGATCTAAGAAGTTAAAGTATAATTAAGGGTGAAGCAATTTGAAAAATATTTAGGCAACAGAAGTTACTTCTTTTAGATTAACTAACTAATCAAGCATGAATTGAAAAAAACATTTAGGTTAAAAATTTTTTATCACTTAAAAACATGTATTGTAATATTAAACATATTTTTTAAAAAATTTATGTGTCGCGTATTATTTTTTGAAATAAATTGAGATGTGTGTATAATTTAAATACATTTAAAAGTTTCTTAAAACAATAAGATTTTAAAGGCAAAGTTTTTGAAAACTTTTAAATAAAACATATTTGAAGAAATTTGATCCTTTTTCTCTTTAATATGGGTTTAACTTTAAGTTTTGTATATCATGTGATTTGTTCATTAACTTCTCACTTTGGAGCTTCATGAAGACTTGTGATAACGGACAAATGTGCGGCGGTCTCTACCAAAAGACCGATTTTCTATTAGGGAACTAATGACATCTTAACGGTCAGTGCCGATTTATCCATCGGGCGCTTTGGGTGGGTACTCAGAGATTCGGATAAGCTGAACTCAACCAGATTTTCTGGTTATAAATTTCGGTCCACCAGAGCCAAGGGGGCCTGTAGATCTTTTGCGCCTAGGACCCAAAATGAGCTTAAATCAACTGTCACGTAGTTTCGCGTGGGAAAGCATAAATTATTACACGATTTATAAACACGGCTCTATGTTATCAAAAAATATTATTCCAAAATTATTGAAAATTCACTATGCTCTGATTCAAAATATTTAACAATTACAAATTAATCTTCTGTCTTTTGGAATTCAAAACATAATTCTTTTTCTTTTTATGATGTATACACCAATATAGAAAAATGGGAATTGAAATTAATATGATACTAAAATATACAAATATAATCATAAATTTTAATTATTAAGTTGAGTACTTGTATATAACATTAATATTGAGAAAACAAATTACCATCATAATATGTTGAATTTTATCAAACACATAAAAAAGTGAAACACATATACATAACATTTAAATTAAAACTTAACACAACATAAATATTATCTCTGAGATTTTAATGCAAATTATATCATTTAAAGTTTAATTGAAATTTAAAATAATTAAATGCAGTTGAAGCTTAACAATAAAAGTAGTTAATGCACTAAATTTATTTCGTTTAGAAGTTAACGCGATGTTCTGCAGAAATTCGAAATAGTTGGATTTCAGAATATTAAATTCACAAATTTAGCTTCCAGTAAAAATTCACGAGGCAGATAGTTTCAAATAAATCCCATTTGAACCACCGTCTTTCTTTCCAAACGAAGTTAATTATGACTGCAAAAGCGTCATTCTGCAATTTCTCAGAAAATAAATACTCTTTTAAGTTTACAAAATTTAGGATTTAATTATGGAAAAGGGGGAGCAAAATACTTGAAGCACTAAAATTAAAATTCTTTTAAAGAAACAATCCTAAATTTAAATTTAAAAAATTAAAATTTTTGCTTCAGAAAATTTTTAAAAAAAAATAATTTTTATAAACCCGACAATTCTCTTAAAAACGGTTAAATTTAAATTATTAAAAACGTCTCAATTTTCCCCGTAATTTTTTAAAGTAGAACCCCCAAACCTTTAATTTGCCCCTTAAAACTCGAAATAAAATTTTTAAAGGGGACTTTTAAACAAAATGATATTTTCAAAAATTTAAAAACTTAAGTTCTTTCTAATTTCGTGGGGCCCAATTTTAAAATTCAACCCGTTTTTTTAAATTTTTTTCTAAATTCCCAATTTAAAAGGGCCATTGAACTTTTTTTCAAATAAAAGGGGACAGAATGAACATAAGAATGCCCCTGCCTGGGAAAAAATTTAAAAGCATTTTGTAAAATAATTTTTAATTTTAAAAAACATTTGCTATTTTTTATGAATCAAGGGCGTAAATCTTAATGCGATTTTTATCGAAATTCCCATGCATTGGAGTATGTTCGCTCCAACTCACTCTAATGCCTTGTACATAATTGAGATAATTAAAATAAATGAAGTATTTGAAAATTAGATAACTTCTTGAAACTATAAAGAATCAATAATTAACAAAGATGTGCATGTTATGTGTAGTTTATGCTTTGCTTTAACATATGCCTCGAGTAAATTAAATTATTTGTTTAATTAATATTAATATAAAGCTTCACAATGGATTAATGCAGTGCTTCTCAAACTTTCTATATTCGCGACCTAATTTACAATCAGAATTTTCCCCCTTCCCCATACAACAACAATGTGTTGAATGCAGTAATTATGTATAATACTTTGACGCTAAAGCTACAATTCTCGACCCTAATTTTAAACCTTCAAAGTATTAAGATAAGATTAAGTTTTGTGTACGCTAACCCCATTGAAAAATCACTAGTAATTATTAAACTTGTTCTTAATTTAGTATTGATACTTAGTATCAAATATATTGTGCCGTATGATACATTCATAAGTATACTATATCGAGTAAATGTGTATTTTTTTTTATAGAATACATTTTTTTTTCTTTTAGTAAATTATTTTTTTTAAATAATCTTTTATTTTCGACTTTCCGATACGCTCCCCCCTCTTGTAGGATTATCACGCCCCTCAGTTTGAGAAACACTGGATTATAATGGAAAAGGGCCCCTAATTTGAGTCTCAAAAAACCGAAACCCACCGCATCAACTGCACCAATGATACAGGTCCTCCAAGCTACAGGGCCCCCCCCGTTAACTACGTCCCCCTAAATGGCTTTTTTATCTTAAAAGGTGAAGGGAAATTTTGATACAGGGCCCCCCTCAGAGCTAGCTACACCAGTGCAAATATAAGTAAAGACTACACTCCTTTGGTTCCTCATTCTTCTAAAAATAAATGCTGACTTTCCTCACACTTGATCAACACGAGGCTATTAGCTAAGAACCTTTAATTTTAGAGTAACGAGAATTACCTGAACTAGTATTACACCACGTGAGACCTTTCAGTCTTGGTTATGAGTAAATTGTGGCATTCCTAAGAATTGAGAACGAAAGAAGATTACAGAATTCGAAATTCCTACACGTCTTGATTTGAACATCACTGGTTACGAAACTCATGACAATGTAACTATTCTTTCAGCTCCTCTGGCCCTCTTCTCCTGATTCCCACACTTTGAGACACTCTGCCTTTCTAGCGTCTATAACGATCCTTGAAATCACCTTTTAAATTTTCGACTGAACCATTAGAGTAATAATTTTTTAAAAAAGAACTCGTGTGATCGCGGTAGCCTAGTGGTCAAGGCATCGGATCGTGGTTGGTATGTCATGAGTTCGAGCCCAGTACCACTAAAGACCGACCGTGTAGGGCAGCGATGCACGTTAAATATGTCGAGAGCTCAAACGTCCTCCCGTTGGTGTGATAATTAGGAGAGGGGGTGCCAGTTCAGGTGTGGTCCTCGTCACTTGGCCATGGTGCAGAATTAGGAGGTATGTCGCCAAAAAGCCCTCGTGTAGCTGAACAGTGCGACTTTAATATTCACTCACTTTTTAAAAATAACTCGTGTAAGGATTTCCTTTTATAAATCAGTTAATGTTCATATTTCTATTGGATATTATTATCGATGAATGTAATTAATAAAAATTGCGTATTTTAAATTTTGAAAATTTTTAAGTCAAATGTCTATTTAAAAGCAACGAAAACTTGGCAAAAAAAAATGTATGATGGATCTGATATTGAGGAAAACCAGAGAGTACATTTACAGATAAAAAATATTACATAAGCTTATATATATTATATTTCAACTTCCTTATCACGTATAGACAGCATCATATACTGCTGTATTAAACTTTATTTATATATTTTTATCTCAACCTATTTTCTTCATGAAATATGTTCTATGCTTCGTATCATGACCTATAGTGCCAAATACGTTAACCTTTACCTGTTTATAGAAAAGTGTGCATGTTCAGAATATTTCTTTAAATTTCAAGACTGCTGTAAGATAAATCCATATTATAGGTCAAATGAATTTCTATTGGTATCTATTCTCCATAATAGTGTGAGATGTTTTTACATGCCATGGATTGGGTTCCTTGGTCTAACTGAATCAATCTTTCACTGGAAATGTTATGTTCTGCTACTTGGAGTCGAATAGTAACTTTTCACCACCTTCATGTACCTAAAAACGATGTGATTTTCCGTTGTGTTAATGCACCATGTCATCAGGCCAAAATCCTTCGCGATTAGGTTGAGAAACATTCAGGACGATTTTAGCGAATTATATGACCACTTAGATCTCCTGACAGGAGTCTTAACAAATATGCACGGGACATAATCGAAAGGTCAGCTCATACCCAAGTCCGGCACTTTCGTTACTATGGATGGTTGTAGAAGATATAAGACTGAATATTCTACAAAGAAGACCGATAACTTGTTGAGTCAATGCCACATCTAGAAGCTACATTTAAATGGGAAAAAAGATGGTTTCGCATGGTATTAAGAAGTATTCCATGACTTTTGGAACTTCAGAACATAATAGCATATTTAATGCATTGCATTTTATGCCACTACTCTTTTTAAGAATTTGAATCCTTTTTATTCCTTTGTAAAATATGCTCCATATTTTATTCCCTATTTTTCAATACCTAATAGGTTTTTTAACTTAATGCATTGAAGGGGAAAAGAAGGTATTTGTTTAGTATTTTTTTAAATTTTAAGAATACATTAGATGAATGAATATGAATGTTAGAGTCAAAGCGAGTTTATATTAAGCTGCTTAAAAATTTATTTCGATTTTAAATCTTGCCTTTTAATTCTAGATAGGTACAACCTTATATATATATATATATATAAAGTTTTTTACTTACTTTATATTAACAGAAATTTCGTTACGTTTTTGTTACGTTACTCTTACTTTTACAATTAAGCTTTATACATGTAACAGTAAAAAAAAATTAAATTTTCCGTTTAATCCTTCGAAATTAAACGACAGTCCTATACTACTACGATCGAAACAAAGAACAAAATCCCCAAGTGAAACACCTCTGCATTTATCAATTCGGAAAAGATTCGCAAATGTTACAAATCTCCATGAAATCCAAAACATGGGACTTTGATTAACACAAACCGAT
Organism: Trichonephila inaurata madagascariensis; assembly: GCA_019973955.1. Lineage (NCBI taxonomy): Eukaryota > Metazoa > Arthropoda > Arachnida > Araneae > Nephilidae > Trichonephila > Trichonephila inaurata. The sequence goes on along the minus strand of BMAV01023400.1, from coordinate 156,850 downwards.
TTCCCTTTTCCATGTTCCATGCTTAGCACCCTTTTCCCTTAAAATGAAAAGCGGAAATGTATTAATAAATAAACACCGCACAGTCCCGTATTATCTTTCATTAACCCACCCCCATTTCTTACCCCCCAGTCAACCGTTATTGTCTCTTCTTCGCTTAATGAATTAATTAACGCGGGGAGACTCGCTGAGCGCAAATTAGCGTCTTTCGCCTAATTAAGCAGAAACAAAACAAACAAAGAACAGAAGAGAGGGGAAAAAAAAAGAAAAAAAAATAAAATTAAGAGAAAGGAAAGACACGGAAAACCTCTATCAAGGAGAAATAACAAAGTAAACGATAGGCTCTGCTGGGAAGCTGCCTTTCCAGGCGGGGAGTTGTGTTGAGTTGAGTTGTAAGCATGCAGTCTGGTGCATAAATTGTAAATGATGCGCAGACGATTGGAATGTCTCGTGCACCTAATCAACCCCTTGGAATTTCATGCATGAATTATCTTTTGGTGAACGGCAATTGAAAGGGATTTGTAGTCGGAAATGCCTAAGCTATTCAATGTAAAACAATAATACAGACCATTTAGCTCGTTTTGATAATAATAAAAAAAGTATTTAAGATGAAATAAATTCTAAGAAAATGTCGTTATGGCTCATACAATACATTAAAAGTCATATAAATTAAATTTACAATTGAATACAAATATGTATCCAGCAGTAGCGCACACAAAAGTTTTGCAAGTCGAAAAAGTCCAGGGTCGAAAGTCAACCATTCTTGTATCATGTTCCTTTTGATTTTGTCAATTTTGGGGAACAAAAAACAGTAAAAAACTAATTATTGAATAAATAATTAGTACTGATTAATAAAATTAATCATTAAAAACAAATATTTAATTAAATTTTACGCATTATATACTAAAAATTATAATCAATCGGGAAAAAAATCAAGGGCTTTGGGGTCCGGACCCCTAGGACATCCCCTTGTGTGCACCACTGGTACCCAGCAGTGGCACACCGGAATTTTTCGAGGAGGCCGGTACAGGGTCGACAGTCCACCATTTTCGTATCACGCTCCAATAAGCCGCACAACATATTAATTTTTTTGTCAATTTTCGGGAACAAAAAACAGTAAAAAATTAATTATTGAATAAATAATTAGCATTAATTAGTAACATTAATTATTAATAATAAATACTTAATTAAGTTTTACGTACTATACGCTTAGGATTATAATCAATTAGAAAAAAAAAATCAAGGGCTTTTGAGGGTGGGGTGTCCGGACCTGGGGTACCGGGGTGCCACTGGTACCAAGACGTATATATAAATTGCATAAATTTCTATTTTCAGTCGCATTTTGTGAAGCTGAGACCAAGATGACGTCCTTTCTACTAATAAATAACATGATGCGATTGTACAAACCGCATTATAAGATAAGAACCAGTATGAGACAAAAATATATTAACATTTTCAGGTTCCTTATTGCAAACATTTTCGAAAATTAAATAATTTTTCGAATCAAATAATTCAAAAGTATATTCAAGTTTTTGTGAGAGAGAGAATTCATGTAACTATTTAAGTTTATGAATACTTCCATATTTTCGCTTTTTTATTGCATAATAGAACAGATGAAAGAGAGCCTTAGGAACTTTTCCTTTTGCCAAGCACATGCGGATAACCACCAAAAATGTTATGGTTCGAGCTCGTGGCTAGCGTGTCATGAGTTCGAACTTTAGAGCCACTGGGGACGAGGCTTTAGAGGGTCTGTTGCGGTTCCAAGTCCTCCCTCAGCCGTTGTGTCCACGTTTTCGTCACTTGACCGTGGTTCAAAATTACGAGATCCGTTGCAAAGAGCCCACATATAGCCTTATAATGTGACAGTAATTAACACTTATTTTCAAACCGTTAAATGTAGTCAAATGGCTAAAATCAGTATCGTAATTATTAGTGTCCAATCTCCGCAAGCGCCATTCTAACACACAAGTATTATAAAAAAAAAATAAAAAAAAAAAAAAAATTTTTAAGTCAATTCCTACTTTAAATGAATGAATAGAAAGTATTTTATTAAGGATTGAAACTTTGGGTGAAATTGTCGAATCAATCGCTAATCCGCCAAATTTTGAAAAATCGCCACTTTGGCGCGTTTTTGAGTTATGTTTTGGAGCAGCGGTGTCCAATCCAAATGACATTGCGAGCCAATTCGGAAAAACATTATAATCTCTCGGGCCGCACATGAAAATATGTACCTTTAAATCAGATTTGGAAACAAAAAACATTTATTAGAGTAAAAATTTAAAACAGAATGAATTATTATTATTGTTTTCATTATTTGTCATGTATACAGACATAGATAATATAACAATGTTCATATAATATAATAACGCAATGATGAAATAATGTTTAAAATATTACAGTTGCCATTTTCTTGAAAATTACGGTGTTCCTATATATATATAAATTTCCCCTCAAATAAATTTCAAAATGAAAAAACTTTATAAATTTGATATTTAAATTTTTTAAAAAAGAGTCGGTGGGCTGCAATTTACGTACTGGATGGGCCGCGTGTTGGAATTCCCTTTCTTCCTTCTTTAGCCCTGTAGGTTCTAGAACTTCTTCACTTTTATTTTATTATACTATATATATAGGGAGAGAGTGAACTAATAGTAGGAATTGAAAAAGAGTATGATTTGTATTCATTGTTGTAACAATGCACACTCGGTTTGGCTAATTTGGCTGATAAACATGCTTTCGACGCCAACTTTTGTTTTTGTTTTAGCAGTTACATTACTACAACAACAGAGATGAATCTAAGTTGGCGTCGAAAACCGGTAATTAATTTAATTAATTTTAACTATTTAATTAATATTTGAAAAAACTGTATTAACATTAAGTGACATCCATTACAAGTTTAAAAAAATATATTTGAACTTGATTGGATGAATAAAAAGTATTTTATTAACGATTGAAAATTTGAACTAGATAAATATATAAATATATATAGAGAGTGTGAGCTAATAGTAGGAATTGAAAAAGTGGTGTCGATGCTTTGTTTTGTTTTGTCATAATATTCTAGTAATTTAAGTTATATCGGGATGAAAACAGGGATTTGCTTTCAGTTAAAGAAAAATTATTAAAACTTATTCAAGAAAAAATTTATAAAATAACCTACCTATTTTTGCAACTTGTGTGAGAAATCAAGGTATAAAGTTGCATTTTGAAGACAGTGGCCAGAAATGGCGCTGCTATCTTTTTATTACTCAAAGCGAAAATAAATTTTATCAAGAAATATAATTCGAATAATTGAGATTACATTTTTTACATATATTCCAGATTCATTCACGACTGGATCTAAGAAATGGTTCTTTGAAATGGTGTGAAAAATAACTGTAATGGGGCAATACAATGACGCACACAAGGGGGGGATTATCAGGTCCGGACTAAAGCAGTGAATTTTTTTTATCGATTGATTATAATATTATGTACATGGTGCGTGAAATTTAATTTAAGTATTGTTATTAATAATTAGTTTTATTAATTAATGCTAATTTTTTTATTCATGAATTCATTTTTTTATTGTTTTTTGTTCCGGAAAATCGGCAAAATCAAAGGAATATGTTGGGCGGCGTATTAGAGCATGACACGAGAATGATGGACTTCCGACCCTGCACCCCTTTCCCCTTGAAAAATTCCTGCGTGAGCTACTGAGGCAATATATTTTCGAACATTCCAGTTGAAAAATCTCAATGTTCACATTTAGCGATATTTATACCAATTACAGAAAACTATTTAATTTTCTAACTGAAAATTTAATCAGTAAATCAAATTATTGATCCAGTTTTAGATCTTTTCTTCTGTTATTTTAGATTGTCACATTTGATACAAAATAGTAAAATCTGTTGAGTTTCTTCATTTTTGTTTTAACTTGATTATCCCATGCAGGGTCACTGGGCTTATCATTTTTCAACAAAGTCTCAAACAGATGATTCAAAATCAGTAGCGTAACAGAGAATATTAGGATTCCCCTGCAAACTCAGGTTTTGGGCTCCAATGGGTTAAATACGTACTTGGGATCAGTCAGACTTTGAACCCCGTGGAGTCCCGAGCAGGCGTCCCCTACGCCGCCCAGTGATACGGGTCCAAAAGTTAAACCCAACATATGTAACCATATTACCACTAACATGGTTTTCATTTCTAAAGAGGGGCCTCGAAGGAGTTTTGATACGTGGCCCATTCAGAACTAGCTACGCCAACGGTCCCGAGCCTCCTGCAATGCGGGGGTTGCGGGGATGTAGTTTGTTAAACAAATGTTGAAAATTTAAAATTTGAGTAAAAAGTATACGGATACAACTAGGTATCATTGTATTTTTCTTATAGAGCTATCTTTTTAAGGATCATAAAAAGTAAATTATTTACCTTTTTAAGAAGATTCATTTTCTTACTGAGTGATTTTATTTATTAAATCAAAATTGCCACGAGATTAAGTTATGATAGTTTTATTGAGAACTCATTGCAGACCATTTTAAAAAAAAAAATTTTTTGTATTAATGATTTATTTTATGAAAATTCTTCATTACTTAAAGTTTCACTCTTTCGCGTATTTACATACACGTCTTCACAAAATCCCCCGTCGTTGACCCTTTTATCTTTTTGACCTTTAATCTGTAAAGGGCTCATTTTTCCCCCTTTTGGTGTGTTTTAGCAGAAGAGGTCCCAAAAGTAGATGTCGCCACCGTCACTTGACAGAGGTCAAAATTACGAGGACCATCGCCAGTAGCCCTTGTGTTGTTTTAGAGTGAGACGTTAATATAACTCTCACTCTCACAGAAATTTCATTTTTATTTCATTTGTTTGATAATATCAATATGAAATATAAGTAAAAATTATTCATAATTTGAGATGTTACTTTTTTGGGATTGTTTTTAAATAAAGCTTTTTTCCCAAAGTATTATTTTTTGATGAAAAAGATAAAAAATTAAAAAACCCCAAAACCGTTTGGCCCAAGAATGATTCGCCCTTCCCGTTTTACGTCATAGGGCAAGTGGTGTAGAGGTGTGGTGGTCGGGAATTTGGGGAGAGTTCGGAGGCGCCACAGGTAACGAATTTTAAAAAGATTTAAATCCCCCCATTTTCCTTTTGAACAAAAGGGCAGAGCTAGGGATAGGATTAAAAAAACCTAAAGTTCCAATTTAATTTTTTTATTAAGAATTAAAATTAAATTAGCAAATAATATAATAATATTTTGTGGAAAAACGAAAAATCAAAAAAAGATAAAACAAATAATTAAACCCGACCCTTAAAACTCACGCCCAAATCAATTCCAATAATATTTCGCCCAATATTAAAAAGTAATTTTCCCCACCTTAATTCGTCACGATCCAATCTTAATAAAGTTGCTTTTACTCGATTTTGAAAGGAGATTATTAATGGCCACTCCGAAAAACTTTTTGGGCACAAATTGTTAGTTTATTAAATTTCAAAATTGACCCCTAACCTAATTCAATTTAAAAAAACCAATATGTTTTTTTCAGTTTACTTCTGGGTTTTTAGAAAAGAGTGCAAATTTTGGCCTCAAAAGAACCCAAAGGACATGTTAATGAAAAGACACGTGAGCCCGTCACAAGATTTAATAATAAACTATATATAATCACTGAATGAAAGATGGGTTTTGCCCAATGGAGTAACATATACCCCACCACATCTCCATTGTGGGGCAGGGTTTCAGGGCCCAAAACCTATGTTATGTTATGGTTTTGCAATCGTTTTTAAGATCCGGCTTGGGCCCCAAACCTGACTTCGCAAGGGGGCCCTAATATTCTTCATTACACCACTGTTTTTGCCTTATGATATTTCATTAGATCGTATGTAAAGAAAGCATTTGTTAAATTAATGAGGCCACTCTGAGGGGACCCCTTTATTGAGTAGAGTACATAATATTTTGTTTTAGATAATTAATTTTAATTATTGAATCTCAGTACAAAATAACCTAAATCTCACAATTAAAAAGAAACAAGGCTATGTTTCATTTATAACCAGGGAAATTACTTCTAAAGGTGAAATTTGTTATGTTACGAGAAAAAGCATTGTTACTGGCTATCCAGTGAGCGCGTCTACAGTCATGGCATCTGATGAAAAAGTTGGAGTTTACGCTTGTCGGAGTGCTGAGAAACAGTTTCTCTGATTGCCTTTGTGTGAGAAAGTCTACAGAACATTTAGCTTTTGTGAAAGCATTTGTGGCAATAGAAGAAATTAAAGTGAACTTTAACTGCCGGCCTTGATTATCCTGAGTTATCTCAAGTTTGTATATATATGCAATTAATTATTATTCCGAGAAAACTCGGGTGAAGCAGAATTTCACTTTTTTCTCAATCTTGATACTTACCGAATAGATCACATAATAAATAAATTTAAATACACAATTACGTTGAATCATTGAACCACAACTATGTTTCAAGATTTTATCTAATACATCTAAATTAAATATATTGTGTTGTGTCTTGAACGATCTCAGAAGAAGTTAAAAAAAATATTTTCTCCTTTACTTCTGGTGTTTTTATATGCTCTTTGAAAAATTGCACTGTTAATGACATCATATGGAGTCAATTTCTTGTTACTTCAATGACGTTCTATCTTTTATTTAGATTAATGTCTACAATGCTGTTAATGTTAACCTTTCTGGTTTGAACTTGGACATTTTCCAACAAAAAATTCAAGCAAAAAAAAAAAAAAAAATCTTGATTTGAGAGAAAATAAATGATTGAGAGTCCTTTAAACGATTTATCATCGTAGCTCAACTGTATACACGCATGACACGCATATATGTGTATATGATCAGCTACACACGCATACACTAATGTATCAGTGATGTATGAAATTTTTTCCCCGGGATCACAAAAAAAAATGCCAACTTTTTGGGGGGCACAAAAGATATTTTTTGGGAAAGGGGTGCCGCTTTTTTTCCCTAAAATGCTGATTATAATGTTTCTTGCTAGCTGAAAATATTTTAAAAATAATTTTTTCAGGAATAAACCAAGAATTTGTTCAAAATTTTAAATACATTAAGTTTATGAATTTTAATTCACGAATCAAGCATTCCCCCCTTTTGTGGTCAAAAATATTTTTTAAGCAAAACAGAAGAAAAAAAAGAAAAACAATATTTAAGTTTACTTTAGGCATGAAAAGGATATCAGTATGAAAATAAATGCCTCTTATTAAAATTATTCAAAGAATTTTTCTATGAAAAACACTTCATTTTAGCATATATTTTATTGTAATTTTTGGAGATGCTTCTTTTGCAAAATAAGGAGTTTAAATAAGTGAATATAAAATTCAAAAACTACAGATTTATAACAAATTTAGTCTTTTTATTATTTCTCATAAAAAGGGTTTTGCACCTTTGATTTACTTTTACGAAGCACAACGATAAAGCACATTACATCATGTTCTTCACCCAAAAGAAAATTTTCAACCATACATATTTCTCTGCTGTTCTTACCTAAAACCAAATTCAGTAATATATTTCAGCAATTACTTCAATTTTGAATTTTATAAATAAAGCAGAAATAATCATAAAACTGGATTTTAATAAAGCATTTTATTTTTCGCTAATACAATTTTAATTTTTGTTGAACATTGAAAAATTTTATAAAGTTTTAATCAAAGAAATTATTTTTTAATATTAAGCTTTTTTTTCATTTATTAATATTAATCTTACAATTTGTATTATTGAAAAAAGTATATATATATATATATATATATATATATATGTTTTGTTCAGAATGTGCTTATAAATTTTACGAATTTATTCAGTGAATTTAAAAAATAATTTTTTTTGGAAGAAATTGAAAAAAACACTGATATTTTTGTTGAACAATAATGAATTTCTTTTGTAGGCTTACTCGTATAATTACTTACGCATCACGTAGTACTACTTTCGTATTTATATTTTATACTTTTGTTTATTTTCAAGGTAGGTTTTCCTTTTACAAAAAAAGAAAAGCCAATTTATCCTTTTCCCTTTCTCATGGATAATAATATCTCCTACCAAGAAAAAAGACTTTTTTTTTAACAACCACAAATCCGTTTTTTCCCCCCTTTAAAATTTTTTATTTTGCAAATGATCGATTTTTGTGCAAGCAAAAAAATATGAGAAATTTTGCAACATATCAACTATAGTGAAACATAATTTGCATTTTAACTGATTATGAAAAGGGTAAAATCGAAAACATGTTTATGGTTTTATCTCCTCATACCATCGCTCTTCATAATTCCACGTTAAGTGGCACTTTAACTAGAGTGATAATCCCAAGAAAAGATACTAAATAAGATAAAACGAATAAAAACACTAGAATGAAACCCATAAGTCTGACTAAAATCATGCCCATTTTTTCCGGGGCCCATATCAATATTTTCATTGTTTTTTCTCTATCTGTCCCGAATAATTCAAGGACAAAAGCACCCCCCACTTCAAAAAAGCCGACCCAAAAATTAAAAAAATCCCTTTTTCAGATAAAAAACGCCACGAACCATCTCCTGAAAAACACCATCTTTTAACCGAATTCCCCCAGTCAAACCAGATGACCCCTTTCCAACCCCCCCAATACATTCAAGGACTCCCCAAAAACTGCCATTTTCACCGAAAAACAGCTATCCTTTTCAGTAATTGCTGCGTTAACATCTCCCGAAAAAGCGTGTAATAACTTTCGATAAACACGCAAAAAACATTTATTCAAAATCTATCCCCCCCCTCCCCTTTTTTTGAGATAAAAACCTTTTCCCACACAACTTCCCCCCGCCCCCCTTTTGCACAAGATGTAAAATTTTCCTCTGTTCGAGGAAACATTCTTTATGAAAGACATTCTCCACATGGCTAGTGAGGGTTGGGGAAACGATATTTTTTCTTATTTTTTTTTTATTTTTTTTCGTCTTTTTTTTTTCAACAATTCTCCATTTTTTGTCAGTTTTCGTGTTAGGTCTTATTATTGTTTCTTTTATTTTATTGATTTGGGGGGTTTGGGAAAAAAAGGGTTTTTTTTTGGGGGAAGGGTGGGGCTTTTGGTGTGGGGGTTTTGGGGAAAGACGGGGGTTGCTGGAGGTTTTGGAAGGGGGGGGAAGGGAAGGTTTACATTGATGGAGGGTTTGAACTGTGTTGGGGGAAAGGGGGAAAGGGTCCTGGGGGTGGGGAGAAATCATGTTATCTTGATGGCAAAGGGTCAGTTTCTGGATTAACAGATTTACGTAAGATAAATTCTAGTTTTCCCCCTTTCTTGGGAGCGGGGTGTAAAATCATCTTGGTTGATATAACATATTTTTACAAATCGTTGGGGAAACAAATTACGATTACTCCAAATTATGTGATTCTGTTTTTTTTGCAGGGACATTCATCCCTCCCGGGATACGACTGGTATTGTTATTTGGTTGCCAAATGTTATCCATTGGAGCGTTTTAAAAAAAATTTAAACGGTTTTTATTTGCCCTTTTAAGGTTTTGTTTTTGGTTTCCCCTTCTTTTTTTTAAAAAAAAATGCAATATAACAAAAAATAAAAAACCCTTTCCCCTTTTTATTAAAAAAACAGAAAAAAAATTTTTTCCCAAAAACCTTTCAAAATTTTTTTTAGAATATTACATTATTTATTTTATTCAAATTGAGAAAAATAAAATTCAAATTGAATATGCAACTCAATTTTGCTAACTGTTAAAAAATTTCTGGTAAGATGAAGACATTTCATTGACTGCTCTTATTACATTTTTTTTTTCGCGACGCATTTGCTCTTATGTGGACAACCTTACTAAAATAAAACATACAAATATATCTTTGAAAAATCATTTACAAACTACAGTGTAATGTCAATAAACACTCACTCTTTTTGAATAAAAGATATATTTAGTACAAAAATGAGGGGAAGCGCTCTAGAAGTCCAGTCAATGCTGTGTTTGCTTTTAATTATTTCAATTTAGATATACTGGGTTTTATTCAATTGGATTAATTTGATTATTACAGAATTCTAGAAAAGTACAAAAATCAGTATGAAGATTTTCAACTCAATTAGTTTTCAACAGCACAATTATATTTGGTAACCTTGCAGATAAATTATGAGACAAGGATTCTAATAACGGAAATTGCAATTATTTAGTTATAAAAGTTATTATTATTTATAATGCTTTAAATTAATCAACACGAGGGCTGTTGGGGAAAACTTCGTAATTTTGAACTATGGCCATGTGACGAAGACGATGTGGGTGTGTTAGCTTAGTAGTTATGGTCACGAACTCGTGGCCAGAGTGTCGCGTTTTCGAGTCCTGGTGCCATTGAAGGCTCGTTGTCTAGAAATGACCAATACGTGTTAAATCTGTCGAAACTCAATGTCTTTCCGTTGATATGGTATATTAGGAAGGGTAGGGGTACCAGTTTAAGTATCGACCTTATCATTTGACCGAGTTTCAAAATAATGAGGTCCGTCACCAATAGCCCACGTGTTGCGTTAGAATGCTACGTTGATATAACTTTCACTCTCTCTCGGGACGAGGATGACACTAAAGACAGCATTACACGTACACGTTTTGAGTTTTTTCGTCCATGTGCTTTTACTCAGTTGTTTTAGCCCCCTTTTTGAACAACTTTTGTTAGTAAGCTCAAAAAGTTGTTCCAAATAAAAGTTGCTCGAAATTCCAGCCAATAGTGTTTTTCGGCGCCTTACGTCATAAACAAGATGGAGGCTTCTATTTCATCAAACGAATCAGATATGGCGTATAATATTTTAATGATGTATAATATTTTTACGGCGTAAATATTTTAAATAGAATAGTGCTCCATTTCTGTTTGTGCCCAGCAACAAAAGCGTGAGCGAAATAAAAGGAATAATTCTGGATGTTCGTTTGCCGAAGCAGAAAAATCGGCGAGTAATGTTTCAATGTGGAGAATAAGCGTGGCTGACGTCAGAATATGTCGTTTGTTTTATGGCAGCCCTTCCCTCTCAGATAGGACGAAAAATTGGTCGAAAAAATTGCACCAAAAATGTACGTGTGATACAGCTTTTAAGCTAGCCCTCTCCACACGCCTGCACCAGGTCTAAGGGAGAGAGAAATTACAGATTTAACATGTATCAACCCCTCTGCTTGGTGATTCTTCAGCGGCAAATGCTCGAACTCATGACTTGTCGGCTACAAACTCGTAATCGTGATCCCCCTAGCTAGTGGAATCTACATGGACTAAAATAAAATAAGGTTTTAAAAGAAATAATGTACTCTTAAAACTAGAATATTGTTTTAGAACTAGAATAGAAAATGAATGTAATTTTTAAATTATTTATTTATTTGCCAAAAGGATTAAGAAATCAACATTTTTAAAATGAGTTATTTGAAACAACGTTCTTGTATTTATTTTTACTTACGTACTTTGATTCTACACCATTTAATGGTATACTTCAAGTTTATTAAGTACCTACAATTTTTATTTTTTTACTTCAAGCTATTTTTCAAACGATAACATTTGATAATTTGAATCCAAAAAACAATGGTCTTTAATAAGACATGCCACTAACAAAGCTATGGAAACGTATAATTTCGAAAACTATGAAAAATAATAAAAAAAATTTTATATCCCCCCCTATTTCCTGATGTTTTAAAAGAGCATTTTGACAAAGAACCTTAAGCTGTTGAACATATATTTAACTTTTAATGTTTTTGCTTTTCCTTCACTATAGATGCTAATCCTAAGTTAAACGGAGTATTTAAAAAAGCAAATAACGGTTTGTTGATTCGTGGTATTAGTGTCGGTAGATTTACTTTGGTTAGACGGGCTGTATAATCCTTTGTAAGTGTTTTGAAAAAAGTGCAGTTTCAAGCAGGATGAAATTTTAGTACTTTAAAATTGTGTTTGAAATTGGGACATTATAAATCTGTCAACGTTGAACACATAAGTAATCCAGGGGATTTTAAAAAGGGGATGAAGTTTCGTTGCAGTTAAAAGACTGGTGCGACTCCTCTGACGAGGAATCCTTCTACTTAACTTGCATGTAGCCTTGGCTGATTTTAAGTCAAAATTTTAAATTATTGGGATGGTATGGGAGTAAATCCTGGAAGACGGAGTTTGGTTGCCCTTGAAATTAGTTGAGTTACATTTTCAGCTGTAAAAACTCTTGTTCCTCAAGGTCGGTAAAGTTATATCCTGAATTTTGGTGAAGCTTGGGAGTCCTTTTGATTACAAATTTTTAGAAGGTTTGGTTTATTTTAGGTTTAACGACACAAAATTCAAATTCTGGGTCAGCCTCTAAAGTATTAGTGAGTTCATGATATTCATTATCGTTGTTCGCTAACAATGGATGAATTTTCCTTAAAGTTATTAAAGGAGACTTAGGAATTTATTGTATAGTCTCCTTAAGTTGGTTTCTGAGTATTTTTCTTTGATCATGCAGCAATGGGGTGGGGGCTTTGGTTTTATGTTTCAATGGCTTTTTCGTCTACTGCCAAAACTTGCTCTTGTTTTTCTTCAGATTCGGATTTGAAAAACGTTTGCTGTTTCCTATCAGTCAAGCCTTTACCAAAGGAGAGACAGGTCTGGCGGTTTTTTGGGAAAACAAAGTCATCCGAGGAATCCTTTAACTTTGCGCTTTTGTTTTTGCTTTTGCTCTAATGGCCTTTGGGGTGGTAACAATCAGTAGAATTAATGCTATCTTGGCTAGCTTTAGGTTACTGCTCCGTTATCTAGAGGACCAAATGATTTGCAATGCGTGTCGCAAGTGCAATTAAAAGTAGTACATGGGGAGTGGAAACGAAGTTCACTCACCAACTCGGCCTTTTTCTTTAAAGTGTCTCCTTCCGGGCAGCTCTGAGAACTTCCTTCATCTCATAGTTTTCCGCCGTGTCCGGAGTTCCTTCTAAGTCCATATAGCCGTTGGCAATAACATGTGCGTCCTGATAGCCTTGATACAGCATTCTCGAACATACCTGCCAGACTGGAACCTGATCGGCTTCCATTTCTGACATCCTGAACGTGGGAAGATACGATTTTCCTGAGCTCGTGACAAACACGTCTGCTCTAGTCAACATCCTGAAGTCATCTCGTCCTCGTAAATTCCTCTTGCTCTCCTTTAACTAACCTCCAAGTTTCCATGATCGCCGCACGGCCATTCTTTCATCTCTTGTCTGTCAGCCCCTTAGAGCTTGGGGTCTGTCTGGGCGCATAATGATAGCTCTCCTCCAGACGCGCTGTCGCTCACACATCCGTGACATACCGAAAGTACATTGTACCGGCGTCTTTTTTCATCTCTCGGACTGCCCGGGGAAAATGGTGGTCGTCGTGAACGGTTACCCATTTAAGAAAATTTTTTCCCAGCAATTAGGGTTAACGAACGGATTTTTCTCACGTTTGTTGGTCTACCTTCTTAGCAATTAGAGAAAAGAGACCGAGAGAGTACATCACAAGCAGTAAATGTTATAAAAGTTTTTGTGAGAAACCTCAAAAAGATGCAAACACGTGAAATAATCAACATGACTACTGTGTTTAAAAAAAAAAAAAAATCACAATATATTATAATTTTATATTGTAGCATTAAATTTGATATGCTTAGTGTTATTACTATGCGTTTATTCATATTCTTTAAGATAGCGTTTCACAAACTGTGGGGAGCGCCCCCAGGGGGTATGATAACCCTTCTTGGGGGGTGAGCATATCAAAAAATTGAAAGTAAAAGATTATTTTAAAAAAAAATTATTAATTTACTGAAAGGTAGCAAAACGAAATGCAGCCCTTCGAATTTGTCCTAGTGAATTTAAATATAATTTGTGTGGGAAGAAACTGTAAGAAAACACTGATATTTTTTATTGAACAATAATGAATTTTTGTAGACTTATGCGTATAATTACGCATCACGTTGTACTACTTTCGTATTTATATTTTATACTTTTGTTTATTTTCAAAGTAGGTTTTCCTTTTACAAAAGAAGGAAAGCCAATTTATCCTTTTCCCTTTCTCATGGTTAATAGCATCTCCTACTAAAAATAGACTGTTCCCCACATTTTACAACCGCGAAATAGATTTTTTTTTCCTTCACATTTTTGCATCGGCAACCTATATGATCGATTTTTGAGCAAGGAAAAAAATATGAGAAATTTTGCAACATATCAACTATAGTGAAATATAATTTACATTTTAATTGATTATGAAAATTGAAAATAAACTCATTTAAACATCGTTTATACGATTCATCTCCTCGTACCATCGCTCTTCATAATTCCACGTTAAGTGGCACTTTAAGTAGAGTGCTAATCCCAAGAAAAGATACTAAATAAGATAAAGCGAATAAAAACACTAGAATGACACCCATAAGTCTGACTAAAATCATGCCCATGTCCTGTTCCGAGCCCATATCAATATTTTCATTGCTTTTACTCTATCTGTCCATGAACTAATTCAAGGACAAAGCACCCCAACACTTCAAAACGCCGACCAAAATTAAAACATCCTCTTTTACAGATAAAACGCGCCACGAGCCATCTCCTAGAAAAACACCATCTTCAACCGAATCCACCAGTCATAACCAGCATGACCCTTGCCAACCCCACAATACATTCAAACGACTCACTGAGAACTGCCATTTTCACCGAAAAGCAGCTATCCTTATCAGTAATTGCTGCGTTAACATCTCCCGAAAGAAGCGTGCAATAACTTTCGATAAACACGCAAAAGGGGCATTCATTCAGAGATCTATCCCCACCCTCCCCCTTTTTAGAGATAAAAGCCTTTTCTACACAACTCAACTGCCCCTCATTTTGCACAAGATGTAAGAATTTCCTCTGTTCGAGGAGACATTCTGATGAAAGACATTCTCCACATGGCTAGTGCAGGGTTGGCCAAACGATATTTTTACTTATTATTTTCTTCTGTATTTTTGACGTTTCTCGTCTTTTTTTTTGTTCAACAATTCTCGCATTTTTCGTCAGTTTTCGTGTTAGGTCTTATTATTGTTTCTTTTATTTCTTATTCGCTTATTTGGACAAGAGGTTTTCAGAAGAAAAAGGCTTTTTGTTTAGGAGGAAGGGTGGTCTTTTGGTGTGTTCTTAGGGGTCGAATGACGGGGTTGTGTGTCACAGCTGGAGGTTTTGGAAGGGTGATAAGGAAATGATAGGGTATGACATTGATGGAGGTTGAACTGTGTTGGCAGTGAAACTGAAGGATGCCATAAGTGTGGGAGAAATCATGTTATCTTGATGGCAAGGATCAGTTTCTGGATTACAGATTTACGTAAGATAAATTCTAGTCTCCCATTGCTCTGTAAGTCAGCAGATGTAAATCATCTTGGTTGATATAACATATTTGACAAGGAGTAGAGTCAAATTACGAATTATTCCGTATTATATGATTCTGTTTTTGTTGCAGGGACATTCATCCCCTCGGTATACGACTGATATTGTTATTTGGTTGCCAAGTGTTAGTCATTATATGCGTATTTCTTAAAACAAATTGCAATGTCTTTTGTCAGAGTAAATTAAAAATATTTGCCCATTCGGCCGATGTGGAAAAATTTCGTTTTTCAGAGTTAATATCATTGCCAAAATCACTTGAAACATTAAAATGTATTATGCCTTTTAAACGAATAAAGAT
The DNA here is from genome assembly GCA_019973955.1 of Trichonephila inaurata madagascariensis. Lineage (NCBI taxonomy): Eukaryota > Metazoa > Arthropoda > Arachnida > Araneae > Nephilidae > Trichonephila > Trichonephila inaurata. Next base: position 141,270 of record BMAV01023400.1, on the reverse strand, counting down.
AATTATTTTCCCTTACCATTAAAATGAATAATTTCAGAAGGAATTTATAGCTTTCAATATTTACTTATTTCTGTGTGCTTAGGTTCTTTTATAAAACATTACATAGATAAAACTCAAACTCAGTGGCACAACAGCCCAATAGTGCCAGGGAGTAGCGCACACAAAAATTTTTCAAGGGGGGGGCAGGGTCGTAAGTCTACCAATTTTGAATCATTCTCCAATAAGCCATACAACATATTCTTTTGATTTTGTTCATTTTCGGGAACAAAAACAATACAAAATTAATTGTTGAATAAATAATTAGCATTAATTAATCAAAATAATTATTAGTAACAAATATATAATTAAATTTTACTTAATATATGCATAGGATTATAAATCAATCGAAAAAAAAAAAAACAAAAGGGCTGCGGGGGTGTGTTCGAACTTAGGACACCCCCCTTGTGTGCGCCATTGGTGCCAAGGCTTACTACTGTGCCCATTCCAGTATGGCGGCCAATAGCTGTGAAAAGTTAGTTATAAGCAGATGTCCCGATCGTAGAAGTCTGCCCGAAGCTTATATCCCCAGTGCTTAAGTCCCCGCCAAGCTTGGTAATTCATTTATCGACCCACTGCAGGAGGGATGAAAGGCTGAGTCGACCTTGTTCAACCCAAGGATAGAACCTTTAACTTGTGGTGTGGAAACGTGATACGCTAACATTCGGCCAATGGGCCTATAATTTCATAGACATTGTATTCAAGTAAAAAAAAATAATAAAATCCACACAATTCAGTTTTACTTACATTTTAAAAATTTCTGCTAAGATAAAAACATTTCATCGACTGCTCTTATTTATTTCTTTTTTTCGCAACGCATTTGCTTATGTGGTCTTTGTTAAAATAAAACATAGAAGAATATCTTTGAGAATTCATTTCCAAACTACAGTGTGACGTTAATAAACACCCACTCTGTTTGAATAAAATAAATACAGTCGAAACTCTATATAACGAACCCTCTATATTACGAATTTTTTATATAGCTGAACTTTTCCTAGAACCTGTACATTTTCGCGATTTTCTTCGAAAAAATAACCTCTCTATGGAAGCGTATTCTTTCTATATAAAGAACTTTTTATTTTGTGATTCAGTTTTTGTTCTTCCTTTTTCTAAAGTATTTCAGAAAATTGTCAAGTTATTCTCTCTTTTAACACATTTTATGGTGGTCAAAAATCTCGAACTGGTTTTATCAGATCCTAATTCGCCGAGAGCAATATTCTGGACGTTTCATCCAAGAAGTGCAACCTTTAACCCCCCATTGCCCAGTTCACTAGAAACATCTTTGATATCCTTTTTCACCCACAATGGAGTTGTCCCGTATTCAAATTATAAAATAATGTGTGTTTAATATTACTTGTATGCTTTAAATTGTAAAACGTCCTTACAATTAAATAATTTTAGTATAAAATTATTTTCCTAATATTGAAAATACAGTGAATTCTTCGACATTCTTTTTTCTTGTTTTCCTTGTAGTTTTTCTTTCTTTTTTTGGGGGTGGGGGTAAGATATATAAAATAGACATATTAATTTTAAAAAAGGTGTGAATAATACCTTTTTTTAGTATATAGTGTTTATGAATTTAAAATTTGATTTATGTGGTTTATAAAGTATATTAAAAGATAAACTTCTATATAACGAATTTTCCATATAATGAACTTTTTCCCGGGATTTAGCGACTTCGTTATATAGAGGTCCGCCTGTATATAGTAGAAAAATGGGAGGAAACGCTTTAGTAACCCAGTCAATGCCATATTTGTTTTTAATTATTTAAATTTAGATATATTGGATTGAATTTAATTGAATTAACTTCTGGAAAAGTACAAGAATCAGTAAGAAGATTTTCAACTCAATAAGAGTTTTCAACAGCATGATTATATTTCGCAACCTTGCAGATAAATTGTGAGACAAGGATTTATATAACGGAAATTGCAGTTATTTAGTTATAAAAGTTATTATTATTTATAATGTTTTAAATTAATCTACACGAGGGTTGTTGGGGGAAGACCACTCAATTTTGAATTATGGCCATGTGACGAAGAGGATGTGGCTGCGGTAGCCTTGTAGTTATGATCACGAACTCGTGGCCGGAGTGTCGCGGTTTCGAGTCCTGGTATCACTGAAGGCTTGTTGTCTAGAAATGGCCAATTTATGTTAAATCTGTTGAAACTCAATGTCTCTCCATTGATATGGTGTAGTATGAAGGGTAAGGGTGCCAGCTCAGGTGTCGGCCTCATCATTCGACCGATTTTCAAAATTATCAGGTCCGTCGCCAATAGCCCACGTGTTGCGGAAGAATGCGACGTTGATATAACTTTCACTCTCTCTCGGGACGAGGATGACACTTAAGCCAGAGCTTCTCAAAGTTTCAATATTTGCGCTTTAACATTCAATCATAATTTTCATCGCACCCCCCTTTCTCCATATATTAACAATGTATATTCAGATCAATAATACACTTTGACGCTAAAGCTACAATACGACTTTAACCTTTTAAATGCCACCAGCGTATATAAACGTCTCACTCATCCAAAGTGTTAATTGCCCTGGGCGTATATATGCATCTTTCCGAATGACAATCTTTTCTGTTCACTGCTATCCATAAAATTTATTCCGAAGGCTTTGGAATGCAATAAAAAACCTTGACAGCATTTGCAAAGGATTTACTTATTTCGTAAGATTTCCTTATTTAATTCTGCTCCCCTCCCCCCCTTAATACTTCACATACGCGCGTCTACGTGGAAAATGGTGGCATTGGGGAGCGAATGACGTAACTTTTATTTGGCAGTATATATATATAGGGAATAATTATAAACCGTACAAATTATCAAGATCAATGTTAATTTATATATATAATTTTATATATGACAAGCCCATTATATTGGGTTCCATTGGTAATTATTAATGTGGTTCTTAACTTAATAGTGTTAAATTAATTATGAAATACTTTGTGCAGTACTGATGCAGTTATAAGTGTATTATATCAGTATAAATATGTGTTTCATTTTTTATTATGTCAGAATGTATTTTAATTGTTTACTTTCAGTAAATTGATAATTTTTAAAAAAAAATAATCTTTTGTTTTCGAGTTTTCAATATGCTCGCGCCCTCGTAGAGTTATCACGCCCCCCTAAGGGGGTGCGCCCCACAGTTTGAGAAACGGTGACTTAAACTAGAACCCCTCTCGAAACTTCTACACCGCTTCTAAGGGAGAGAGGAATTACAGATTTAACATGTATCAACCCCTCTACATGGTGGTTCTTCAGCGGCAAAAGCTCTAACTCATTACATGTCGCCTACAAACTTGTAACCGTGGCCAACCTGGCTAGTGGAATCTACATGGACTAAAATAAAGTAAGGTTTTAAAAGAAATAATGTACTCCAATATTGAGTAAAATGAATGTTATTTTAAAATTATTTATTCATTTGCCAAAAGGATTAAGAAATCAACATTTTTATAATGAGTTATTTGAAACAACGTTCTTGTATTTATTTTTACTTACTTACTTTAATTCTATACCGTTTAATGGTATACTTCAAGGTTATGAAGTACCTACATTTATTATTTTTTTACTTCAAGCTATTTTTCAAGCGGTAACATTTGATAATTTAAATCCAAAACAACGGTCTTTAATAAGACATGACACTAACAAAGTTTCACGAACGTATAATTTCGAAAACTGGCGAATACAAATAAATTTATATATTTTTTTCCTGTATTTCCTGATGTTTTAAAAGAGCATTTTGACAAAGAACCTTAAGCTGTTGAAATATATTGAATTTTTAATGCTGGGTTTTCCTTCACGGCGGATAATAATCCTGCTAAACGGAGATGGTGCCGTAACGGTTTGTTGATTCGTGATATTAGTGTCGGTAGATTTACTTTGGTTAGACGGGCTGTTTAATCCTTTGTAAGTGTTTTGAAAAAAAGTGCAGTTTTAAGCAAGATGAAATTTTAGTACTTTAAAATTGTAAGTGTTTAAAATTGAGACATCATAAATCTCTCTGTCAACGTTGAACACGTAAGCGTTAATCCTATGGAGGATTTTAAAGAAGATGAAGTCAATATTTTACATGCCTTAATTATATAGCATATATGTATATTTTTATAGCTCCCTAAAACGCCGACCTCAAAATAAACAATGTATAAGAGGTTATTGATTGCTCATTAACGACCTAATTCAAAACAACACGGTATAGAGGTGAAAATGCATGTTAAATCAGCCGAGTTCCAAGTCCTCCTCATAGCGATGTGGTGCACTTTGGGAAAGATATGTTCCACGAAGCTTCATCAAGTTGTCCTCGTCACTTGACCATGGTTCAAAATTAAGATGTGCGTTACCTACAGAGCCTTCGTGTCAATTAAAAAGGTGACGTAAATAAACACTCACTCACTCGAAGAAACTCGAGGTTTATTGGCGATGAACTTAGTATAATCCTGTACCATGGTCAACTGACGAGGACGATATCTGAGCTTGTGACGTCTCTCGCGTCTTTCTGATTAACATGACTCTATGCGCTCTTTGACGCCACGATTATAAAACTCTTTTCCCCAACCCAATACCGCCAAAGAAGAGAAACGGATCGAATATGTAAATGAGATATACTATGCGCGATATCGTGATGTTTAGATATAACGTGGCAAACCAAAGATAACATAAGATAGCATAGCGTAAAGTAGTGCCTCGTGAGTATAGAAAGTGTGGAATCATTCTTGATCAATAGCGCATTAAAGCTTAGTGTGAAATTCAGGACCAAGAATAAGCAGTCATGAATTAGCTGCATTGCGGATCAAGAATCTTCATAGATAAAGTTTAGATTATATTCTCTAGGTCCAGGACCAGAACTGAAAAGGTAATATTAGATATAAGTACTAGGATAACAGGATTATTTAGGATAATTGAGATAGAGGATCACCGCAGATCTGACTCTAAATACGCATTTACTTTGGGCTTCTGAATTTCACTGAATATCAATTGCCAAATTTAGAATTCTAAGTATTATAAGTTACTTAATAAAAGTTAGACAGAATTATGTCTCATCATTTTGATAATCCCACACTTAGCTTACGCGGAACCGGCAAGACATGGTCGTCACAGGATGGCTTGCGTCTCAATGGCGCCCGAACGTTTTAATTCTGGGTTAGGTAATGTAGGTGGAAATAATACAATCTACCTGAAATGTACTTTTCTTTGTGGTCGGAGAATGTTGCTGAGTTTATCGAGTGCATCGGATAACAATATTCAGTTACTTGAAATCCCAAGTAATCTGTCATGTGCTTACTTAAAAGTCTCAGGAAGGGCCTGGTATTCGATATTTGGTTCGTTGTTTGGTGCAAAATGCTGTTACGGATTTGCGCAGCTCAAAAGCTGAATTAGCGAAGGCTTCTTCCCGCGATCAAAAATAAAAAGAACTACAGTCGGAGTTTTTGCATCACAGCAGGGAAGAAATCAGAGGCGACTGATTTTGTATATAGATTACTAAAAATAGAGAGAAGTTTAGAATTAGGAATGTCCCAAGCAGACTTTAGTGGATCATATTTTAGTTCGACTCGAACCATTGCACAGGACTACGTGGAAGTCCGAAATCCCGGCCAAAATACGATACAACTTTCTTTTTAGAAGTCCTGGCTAAATTCGAAGAGAGATATTCTTGCAAATTACAAAGGGTTATCAGAACCATAATGTAGAAAGACGAGGTCAAATGCGCATAGGATGCCTAATTTTGAAGCTAATAGTAGAAACTGGAGGAATTCGGAAATACGTGAGAGACCAAATAACAGAAAATGAGTTTGCATGAGAATAGCCGTCAAAATAATAGAGGTTCGGAGAGGAATAGGTTTAATAATAATGATCAAAAGATTCAGCAATAGGGGTTACTCATTTCGAAATGAGCGAAAATGATAATTTTAATAGAGGGGACCGTAGAAATAAGGGTTCGAGGATAATTTCAATCGAGGTGATAGGACGCAAAGGACGATTAAATATTGTGAAGGTTAATGATCAACCTCAAGAGGTGTCGACAAGAGACACTAGACTTTTCTCCAATATGTATAGCGCACCCGTAGAACTTCCCCACGTACCTATATTATTAAATAACACATTTTTGAAAGAAGTGTAATAACGGAGCAGATAAATCTTTTATATCGGAAGAAGTATATAGAAAATATTTTTTCTATAAACAAATAAAAAAATCGCGAGCCCAGGTAATAACAGCACAGGTGCGAAAATGCCAAAACAAGGGATTGCAGTGAATTAAAAATTAAGATCAGACAACGAAAGAAATTGGTCATTTCCATGTGTTGAAAGATTTAGAATTACCCATGTGGCCTGGGTATCGATTTGCTAAGTGTCAAGAATAGTATTAGATTTTAATCGTGCACTGTTGAAAATTCTAGATTCCTAAATAACAAGGTGGTTGAACCAATTAAAGAGGAAAAGGAGATAGATTTATCTAAAACAAAATTGGGGAAGTAGAAAACAAAAAATCCACAAAAATTGTTTAGTAGTTTTAAAGGGTTATTTTCAGACAAAACCAGGTCTGACTCATGTCTTATACCATGAAATTGACACGGAGATAACCCACCAGTAGCCTTCAAGTCTTATAAGTATGACGTTAAGCAAGTAATAATAGATTTTCACATACAAAAATGTTACAAGAGAAACGATTGTTCCAATTCAGTCCCCTATACGCGTCACCTGTTGTATTGTGTGCAAGAAAAAATAATGTGGGTTACCACCGGATAATCCTGAAAGCATATAGATTTGCAGGTAGACTTATGAAAATTAAATTCGATCACAAAGTATCCGCGATACCTCTTTACCGTTACGATGATTTATTAACGAACATACCATATACAACACACAAGTCATCTCTGATCTAAGAAGTGGGTATTGCAAGCAGTAAACCCCAGCGATATAGTTAAGACCGCATTTGTAGTAAAAGTGGCACATATGCTTTCTCAAGCGGATGCCATTCGGTTTATCAGTGGCAGCCCCACCTTTCAAAAAGCAATTGACATAATCCTAAAACTGGTGATAGGAAATTTGTGAGTGCTTACATGGATGACGTTATTATCGCGTCTCCATCATTCACCACTGTTGAACATTTAAGGGAAGTTTTTCGTTGTTAAAGGATGCAGGATTAACATTAAATAAGGAAAATGTAAATTGGCAAAAGGATGAATTGAAATATTTGGGATTAATTATTAGCAAAGAAGGAATTAAAACAGATGAGTATCAAACAAGTTAGAGCCATACAAGAGATGAAACTTAACCCCGTAACCTGCCAAAAGAGGTATCTAAGTTTAGGTATGTCCCAGCAAGTACGCGAAATTTATTGGGTACTATGCGATATTTGTGAGCCACTTTATACCCAAACGAAAATTTAAAATTTGTCTGGTCCATTGAAGCCAACAAAAAGGCATTCGAAGAGGTCAAGAGGCGGTACAAAGCGCCAGTTTTAAAATTACCAAATTTCATGAACCATTCGAGTTATTTACAGATGCCAGTTCGATTGGTTTAGGGAGCAAGTACTAAACCAACAAAACAGAGGTCGTATTTGCGTCACGTACACTGAACAACGCAGAGAGGAATTACACAGTAACCGGTGAGAATGTCTAGCAGTAGTATGGGCGTTGTCCAGAACATATTTAGAATATTACCAATAAAGGTAATAACAGATCACGTACTAACACGCCTAACACATGGCAAAAATTTATCGAGTAGGATGATTAGATGGGCACCAAAGTTAGCAGAATTCAATATAGAATGGGAACATAGACCGAACTCAAAATGCAGTGGCTGACATTCTTCAAGGAACTTAAATTAATAGCAGAGTACTGAGATAAAATTAATTGTGCCGTAATCAAAGATTTGGTACTTACTTCGCGGAAAACAATTAATAGAGGAACAGAAAAATGACCCAGAATTAGGTCATATATATAGATATTTAGAAAACCCGGAAGATAACTCAGTTAATGCAACGATATGTGAGAATTGGTCCCACGATTTCCGTTTAATTGAAGCGATTGTTATTTTATGCGAAAAACACGCAACGTCATTAGGTGAAATGCGTGTATACATTCCAAAATCTTTAAGGAATGAAATAATGAGAGAATTTCATGATAAGCCAATAAGTGACACGTCGGCAGATTTAAAACGTATCATAAAAATTCGGACGTTTGTTATTTCCGTACATGAGAGAAAATTTATTGATCAATATGTCTCTACATGCCATATGTGCCAAGTAAATAAATTGGCAAAACGCGTTACCAGCTGGTCGGTTAAATCCACTATATCGAATATCCGAATGAGATAGTGACGTTAGATTTCTATTAGAAATTCGCATCCTATATCGAGAATAAGACGTAAATCGCCATATTTTAGTAATAACCGAACATTTCAGCAAATGGGCTGAAATGGTACCCTTAAAAGCCCCATCTCGTATAATAATAGCGGATATTTTTTGGATAACTTTATATCGCGTTATGGGAGCTCCAATAAAATTAATAAGTGATAATGGTCCCCAATTTATATCCGAGATTTTTGGAGCACCCTAAGTGAAAGATTAGGCATAAGGCATGTGAAGACTGTTGCATATCGACCACAAGCAAATCGGACTGAAAGAGTTAATCGAGATATAGTGCAAATGATTGCAAATTACGTTAATGATCAACACGATACTTGGGATCAATTTACGTGAGTTTGCTTACGCCTTGTACAGCGGTAACGAAACAACGGGAAAAAAACGCCGGCTGAGTTATTTTTAGGTCGAAAATGATTGGCAACGGCTTCTTCAAAACTACATATATCGGAAAAGCTCTAAATTCAAAAATTCAAGATATACAGAAAAGCTTAAAGAAGCTAGATCTTTGGCACGAAAAATTAAAACAAGAAAGGTGGGAAAATATTATAATAGACGTAGAAAGGACATAAAAATAAAGGTAAAATGATTGGGTTTTATTAGAACACACCCTCGTAAGTTCAGCTGCTAACAAAGTATGTGCTAAATTTAAAACAAAAAATTTTGAGGGACCTTATAGAGTCTTGGAAGTTAGAACTTTAACAATATTGTAATATGGAAATCGTGGAAAAAGATTAACAGTTAACGTAGATCAAATAAGAATATATCGTCATAGGAAATGTGACGAGGTCGAATTAGGAACAGGTATCCCAAATAGTATAAGATCAAGTCAGGAAACTAGTACTTCGAAAAAAGTACACCAAGGATTAAATGAGTCACAATATAGAAAGAAAAAATCTGCGGTGAAACGTAGGTTAAAGGATTAAAACCAATCAAATCGAATACAAAAATACAGAGAGGACCCATAAAAACAAATCACTGGTCAGATCTACCTAGTCATTCAGTAGGGAATGAAAATAAAAATAAAAGGTTTAAAATAACCAAGGTATTAAAAGATCAGGTATATCGGGACAAGGACCACAAAGGAAAGTAAGCAAAACAGTATCAATAATTGTAATAAAAGACAAATGTCATCTAGCACTATTTCCAGAGATAGAAAAGAGCAGGAGAGAATCAACTTCAGCTCCATTTGAAAAGACTTTTATAATTTAAGGCCACGACGGAGAACAGAAGAACCCCGACCAGCCAAGAACAAAGTTGGGAAGGCAAGGAAAGCGACGACAAGGAAAAAAGTACAGGCCTACAACAAGAAATTCCAGTGCAAACAGGGAATGAAGAGTGATGACACCTCATCGCGTTGAATGTGACCGTGGAGACCGAATATAAAAAATCAGGTTGTATTGTTTCATTTTTATGATCTTCCAACAAGTAATGGAAGAATTATTGCAAAAGAAGGAAGTCTCTGGCGGTGCTTAAAGTTATATGTCAAGTCAAACACTACAATGAGTGTCCATTTAATTTGGAACTTTTGGACTTGTTAAAAATTTTTTTCTGAAGAAAAACATTTGTATTCACATTTCATACTTGATGTATGACTTCGTGAGATGAAAATTCCTTTGGTTATTTGTTATAATGGTTTATTGAAAAATGTTTTGTAATTCGTATAATATGTGTATATATATATGTTGGGTTGTATTGTTACGTATTATGAGGCACTGTCTAGGAAACGCGGCGTGTCAGGGCACTAACAATAATAATAAACGATGGTGCGGCTCATTGGGGAGTTTTTGTTGAAACCAGATGTAGGATGGAGATAAAAATTTATTGTGATATAAATAAATTATGTAAAAATTGATTAATATTATGGAAAATAGATACCAAATAGTTTCCATTTCAGGGAGACTGACCCTGAAAATCTTGAAAAGTATAACTTCAAAGTGTTTCCAGGTTGCGTTAAGAAAGGGAGCAGAAGTACCAGCTCCATATGCAGTGTTAGATTGGGTCTGCGCACCCAGAATGGTAGTTTTAAGTGTATAAAATATTTTAAGTAACGAAATGTAAGTGAGAGTAGTGGCACAAAATTAAACAGTAATTAATGTTGGCCTAGTTATTGAGTAAAATTTATTGTCACGAGTTTAAAATTAAATTGAATATTAAAATTTAAGATGAGTACGAAAATTAAAGTCCAGATAAATTTTGAAATTATAAAAGTTAAAATTTAAGATTAAAATTGCAATGAAAATTAAAGTCAAGATAGATATTGGAAATTATAAAAGTAAAAATTTTAAGATTAAAATTGCATGAAAATTAAAGTCAAGATAGATATTGGAAATTATAAAAGTTAAATGAAGATTTAAGATTAAAATTTAAATAAAACCTGTGAAAGCGAAGAAATTTAGAAATAGAGTATTTAGACACGCACTTATTACGGCATTGAGAACCCTTTTTTAAGCAAATCACGTTTTCTTGGAGGGGTTGTGACGTTCTCGCGTCTTTCTGATTAACATGACTCTATGTTCTTTGACGGCCACGATTGATGGCAAACTTTTCCAACCCAATACCAAGAAGAGTAGAAACGGATCGAATAATATGTAAATGAGATATACTATAAAAAGGATATCGTGATAAGCTTAGATATAACGTGGCAAAACCTAAAGATAACATAAGATAGCATAGCGTAGCAGGCTCAGAGGTTGTAGTGTGTGAATCATTCCTGGACTGCACAGCGTGACAAAAGCTTATGTGAAACTTTTGCGGACCAAGAATAAGCAGTCAAGAATTAGCTGCACAGGATCAAGAATCTTCATAGAGATAAAGTGTTATAGATTATATTCTCTAGGTCCAGGGACCAGAACTGGAAAAAGGTAATATTAGATATAAGTAATTAGGATAACAGGATTATTTAGGATAATTGAGATAGAGGATCTAATTGCGTGATCTGACTTAAATACGTGATTTACTTTTTGGGCTTGACTCTCACTCTAATTACACAATTGTCAAATTAGAATTAAGTATTATAAGTTACTCTTAATAAAAGTTGTATTAAGAATTATGTCTCATCATTTTGATAAATCCCGCCACCAGCTTACGCGAACCGCAAGACATGGTCGTCACAGGATGGCTATAGTTCCCTCAAGCTGTGTGGTAACCTATTTTTCCAACTTCATCATTACTCCAAGATTAAGATTTACTAAGGAGAACCAAGCTCACCCAAAGAGTTTCGAGCTGCTAACCGAACCTCCGAGAAGATTCATTATTCATATACTAAACGAAATACATCTACAAAATGGTCATGAGGGACCCCTCACAAAATTTTTGAGAATTCGGGGAAGAATATAAAATACAGTAAAAGCACTTTATAATAGTGGCCCTCGCTGGCTCTATCTCAACCGTGCTCTTGCTGACTCGAAACTCTTTAGTCCTAAGTCCACCATCGTTCTCGTTAATTCACGGACTTCAAGGTTTCACAGACTGAGAGACCTTTTCCGGATTCTTTCAAGTAAAAGTCCTCGTAAATCGCTGTATATTTTAAAGGCACTGGGATAACGCTATTCCTCCGGACCTTTATCTGGAGATAGAGTTCTGGTGTTGCGAGCTTGGTTGCTGGTGGGCGTGGGATTCACTGTCGAGGACCCAATGGGGTGGCAGGAGCATTGGAGAGGGCACTAGGCATTTGATTGGCTGATGGGAGTGAACTTGGAGAGAATTTACTTAGAAAATTTTGAGATTGTTAAAGTCTATGGAAATGAAATGAAAGAAAAAGAAGTTAGGAAGGGAATTTAAAAAATCATAGCATTGCAATTATAAAGAAAAAATTAGCATTTATCACAGAGCATCTACAATAATGTAGGCCTGAACATTGTTATCTTGCATTTTTCAGTTTGGGTAAAGTTGCATTTGCCGATCTTTTTATTATTTGTGAAATTAAATTGACTAGCTCAATAACTTGAGCTAAGTCGCTGGTATTATTATCTTCATTAAGGATTCCTAGGTTCTTGCTATTATTTTTAGAATTTTCTTGTTTTTCTTTGAGATTTTCATTGGGGTGGGGGTAGAGGAGGTTTCTCCGCTAACTATGTGCTAGCGAAGGAAACCTTCCCTACAGAGACATTGCTTGTAAATTTTTTGATTTGATAGGGCGAGCCCTTCTTGGGTTGGGGAATTTGGGGCATTTGGTATAACAGGCCGTATGGCCGTAATTTTGGCAATTAATGCAGAATGGGTTTCTCCTGTCTCTTGATGGTGCACCGTTTGGTGGTATGGTTTTACCGCATTTAAGTATCTTGGTTTTGGGCGGCAGTTTTCTGCCGTGTGATAGAATTCGTTGCAGTTAAAAGACTGGTGCGACTCCTCTGACGAGGAATCCTTCTACTTAACTTGCATGTAGCCTTGGCTGATTTTAAGTCAAAATTTTAAATTATTGGGATGGTATGGGAGTAAATCCTGGAAGACGGAGTTTGGTTGCCCTTGAAATTAGTTGAGTTACATTTTCAGCTGTAAAAACTCTTGTTCCTCAAGGTCGGTAAAGTTATATCCTGAATTTTGGTGAAGCTTGGGAGTCCTTTTGATTACAAATTTTTAGAAGGTTTGGTTTATTTTAGGTTTAACGACACAAAATTCAAATTCTGGGTCAGCCTCTAAAGTATTAGTGAGTTCATGATATTCATTATCGTTGTTCGCTAACAATGGATGAATTTTCCTTAAAGTTATTAAAGGAGACTTAGGAATTTATTGTATAGTCTCCTTAAGTTGGTTTCTGAGTATTTTTCTTTGATCATGCAGCAATGGGGTGGGGGCTTTGGTTTTATGTTTCAATGGCTTTTTCGTCTACTGCCAAAACTTGCTCTTGTTTTTCTTCAGATTCGGATTTGAAAAACGTTTGCTGTTTCCTATCAGTCAAGCCTTTACCAAAGGAGAGACAGGTCTGGCGGTTTTTTGGGAAAACAAAGTCATCCGAGGAATCCTTTAACTTTGCGCTTTTGTTTTTGCTTTTGCTCTAATGGCCTTTGGGGTGGTAACAATCAGTAGAATTAATGCTATCTTGGCTAGCTTTAGGTTACTGCTCCGTTATCTAGAGGACCAAATGATTTGCAATGCGTGTCGCAAGTGCAATTAAAAGTAGTACATGGGGAGTGGAAACGAAGTTCACTCACCAACTCGGCCTTTTTCTTTAAAGTGTCTCCTTCCGGGCAGCTCTGAGAACTTCCTTCATCTCATAGTTTTCCGCCGTGTCCGGAGTTCCTTCTAAGTCCATATAGCCGTTGGCAATAACATGTGCGTCCTGATAGCCTTGATACAGCATTCTCGAACATACCTGCCAGACTGGAACCTGATCGGCTTCCATTTCTGACATCCTGAACGTGGGAAGATACGATTTTCCTGAGCTCGTGACAAACACGTCTGCTCTAGTCAACATCCTGAAGTCATCTCGTCCTCGTAAATTCCTCTTGCTCTCCTTTAACTAACCTCCAAGTTTCCATGATCGCCGCACGGCCATTCTTTCATCTCTTGTCTGTCAGCCCCTTAGAGCTTGGGGTCTGTCTGGGCGCATAATGATAGCTCTCTCCTCCAGACGCGCTGTCGTCACACATCCGTGACATACCGAAAGTACATTGTACCGGCGTCTTTTTTCATCTCTCGGACTGCCCGTGGGAAAATGGTCAGAATTTTTGGTTACCCATTTAAGAAAATTTTTTCCCAGCAATTAGGGTTAACGAACGGATTTTTCTCACGTTTGTTGGTCTACCTTCTTAGCAATTAGAGAAAAGAGACCGAGAGAGTACATCACAAGCAGTAAATGTTATAAAAGTTTTTGTGAGAAAACCCCAAAAAGATACACGTGAAATAATCAACATGACTACTGTATAAGCTTAAAAAAAAAAAAAAATCACAATATATTATAATTTTATATTGTATCATTAAATTTGATATGCTTAGTGTTATTAATATGCATTTATTCATATTCTTTAAGATAGCGTTTCACAAACTGTGGGGAGTTATTCCCCCAGGGGTATGATAACCCTTTTTGGGGGTGAGCATATCAAAAATTGAAAGTAAAAGATTATTTTAAAAAATTATTAATTTATAAAAGGTAGCAAAACGTACCCTGACATAATAAAAGTAGACGTTGCACTGTTATTGAAATCTGTTCCAATTTAAAAAATAGATAAATTAACATAACATTTTTCTTATTTCTCAAAAGTAACTTACATAAAATATATATTTCTTAAATGTAACATACAAAATTTAAGACTTATTTTGATAATTTGTAGTTTATCATTAAATTTTGGTATGGTAGTTTTAGGGTCGAAATGCATTATTATTGCGTTCAATACATTGGTACTGTTTTTTTTTGGGGGGGATGGGGGTGATGAAAATTATGATTGAAAATTGGGTCACAAAATATTGAAAGTTTGAGAAGCACTGCTTTAAGTCTCTTAGAATTCCATGCAAAACATCACCAATAACGTACAAAAAAAGAAATTTAGATAATTCGGAATACATTGGTTAAAATAGAGTCATATATTCTTCTGGCTGAAGTATACATAAACAAATAAAATTTTTATTTGGGATAAATACATTTAAATTATCTTAAAAAATGCTTCTTATTTTTTCTAAAAAAATTTTTTTTTACACACCTGATGATTACTAATGAAATTGAAATACTTGCATGAATCCATTTAATTTTCTTGGTAATGAGCCAATATTCCATTTTTTTCATGATTTAAAAAAAAGCATAAAAAAGGAAATTTTTAATATCAGCATGTAATTAAAAAAGTTCCAGAATACATCACACATTTTTTTGTCGTTGTACCAAAAATACGGCAATTACAACACATTATTTACTAAGAATACTTATTTAAAAAAAAACAGCAGTAAAGAATATAAGCAACTAAAATTCTTAAAAATTCTTCAGAGGAACATTAAACGAAAAAGAATATTTTATTTACGAAACAAATAACGAAGAGAAACAACATTTTCTTATTATCGCTGATAAACAATTTTATAACTACATTAAACCACTGGCGCTGGAAAATTAATGTAAATAAAGCCATTGGAGATCCAAGAAAATGGGAAATGTTTTTCACATTAAAAAAATTATAATAACTTTCCATTTAAAAGCGAGGTTTAAATTAATTTTTGAGTTCAGAACTCCGTAAAGAACGCACCATCATTAAAGCAAATGATGAGTTTTAATTTATCTAGTCAGTTATTTCCTTTTATTGTGTGGCAACGGTATTTCGGCCTCTTCTATTTTCGAAGAATAATGACGACGATTATAAAGTCATTAAAAAAACTGGTAAATTAAATGAGATTTCGTACTATTTGGGTTTTAAAGAAGGAGGTTTTGTTATTTATATTTTAAAATCGAATGAATATGCTGTGGTGATTAATAAAATGGATTTTTTTCTTCTACCTTTCGTTCCATTTTGAATGCTAAAAATTCTACATTGGAAAAGGGGATTTATTTACCGATAATGAACTAGGACGAAAGATGGTTTATTTTGCAAGAGGAAAATTCGATTTAGCCAGCTTTTCAATTAAATGGGATATTTTCTTACGCTGGTAATCGCGTAGCTGAATTATAAAGAAAAGGAAATGTACTTATTTTTCAAAGGATTTTTCAAATAGTTTTAGAAAACCGAAATATCTAATTCTAATAAAAAAAGTGGACTTTAATTTACTTTGCATGCAAATAAACAAAAGATTATGTTCATTAGCAAAAATTTAACATTTTGCGTATGTTTTCCAAAATTAAAAGGATTGATATTTTTTCTTCTTCCACTAGCGCTGAATAATTTTCTAATCTCAATAGATTGCCGAACATTTAACCTCATGATCGTCTTACGAATAAATACATTAGCTAACATTTAATACTCTAAGCGGATGAGATACTTTATTGTTTTTACGTTGATACAATGAAATAGTTTTTGAAGCAACGTTTCTTAATATAAATTAATAACCAAACATTAACTTCGAGCTTCGATGAAAACGATCGCGGCAATCGCTTTGTAGATTCGAAAAAAGAAAAATAATTGCCTATTATCGCCAAAGAAACTTTTATTTAAAGGCGCTGAGTATGTTTTAATTTTCATAAAATGTAAAACTGTTTGGGATCAATGTAAATGAAGTGTAAAAACATTTAATCACATAAATGTTTTAAAAAGTAGAATATATATATCCTCTGTTGTGTGTGTATATATATATATACTGAAATAATTCACTTAAGCTTTCTCTCGAGAGATTTTACTTAATTCATAATAGTCTTCAGTACTCCAAGACTTCGAAAGATATAATCAATTTTTAGTTCACTGCCTAACGGGAAATATATAGTTAAACACAACATTATTTCCTAAAGCTGCCACGTTTGCGTTACTAAAACAAGATGATGCAATATGCCATTGTTCATTTAGTTCATTTTAGTTTGCTGCCACTGAAAAATTTACAATTAATTCGCCACAAGAATAAAATTAGTGTCCATCGCTAATAGCATTTTAAATCTTCAAAAGGAAATTAAGGTATCCGACTACGTTTGGAACCGTGATTTTTCAAAAGCATATGTGTGTGTGTGTGAATAGATAATATTTATATTTAGTGTCACTTAGATTAGAAAATGTATATAAAATTGTTTTAGGAATAGTATTACAATAAAAAATTATTTAAGTACAATATTTTGACAAAAATGAACATAGAATGACCCATTTTCAAAATATTCTCCTTTTGTGAAAAATGCTTCTATTATAATAATATTTGCCTGTATGTAGCTCAGACCTCTGTACAGAGGCTCAACAAGAATTTTTGAAATATATAACTAAGAAATGTGTTTATCCATGTTTTACGACAACAGAAGGGAGAAATTTTAAGAAAAAAAAGTCGATAATTATTTCAATAGGTTGTAACTCTGAAAATAATGTGAATTTTTCAAAAAATAGTTCAGACTCTCTGAAGAAGTCTTTACTTTATGTAAGCACAAAATATTATTATTTTAGAAGCATTTTCTATAAAAGGAGAACATTTTGAAAAACGATTATTCTAGGTTAATTTTCTGCCAAAATATTGTATTTAAATAATTCTTTTGTCAAAATATCCTTAAAATAATTTTATACATGTATTCTAATCTAAGTGACACTAAATATCATGAAAATTATCCATTTATGAGCTTTTTTAAAATCACGGTTCCGAACGTAGTCGGATACCTTAAAAGCGTTTTATCTCACTTATTCTTTGTCAATAGACCACCAATTGGACTCTGATTGTGAAAAAGGTAATCCAACCATATAATATACTACTTTTCTCTACATAAACATCGGAAGCAATACTATAAACATGTCCAGAGTTAATTAGTTTTGCGCTTAAGCAGGTCTTCTGATGAATAGTTAAGCCTTCCTATTTCACGGACACCACTTCCTCTAGCAACAGGAACAACAGAGCAAGAGCATGGGAAAACTAAACACCTGTTGACGTGGAACAGTAATCCTCCAATCTTAGTACAGATATTCCAATGTCTTCCTGCGTGAAAATATTCCCCAGTGCTTCGGTTGTACTGGACAAATTGCACTGTTAAAGCTTTCCAGGGTTGGATGTTGTGAATTCTCTTGGAAAAGCGTTGAATCAACGATCGAATTTAGGAACGGTGTCCTAGGGCTTCGTTTCTAAATCAACTCCAGATCAATCGATTGCCGAAGTGATTGCACGGTTTGAGGAAATGGCAATTTTAAAGGTCTTACCTCTTAATTGAACAGTTTCGTGGGAATAATTTAACTGGTAAGATTTATACTGTTAAGGTGGGGTAAGATTTATGCTGTTGTCTGCGGCAAACGTTATTATCCAAAGTGGTTGGTTATAGACTCTCTTCTTTATATTAAAATGAAAAGTATTTTTTAATGTTTTAATTATGTTAATTTCGATCAAAATAAAGTAATGAGTAGTTACAGGATTCTTTTCCAATTAAATTGACAAAAAAAAGTTAAAAATTAAAATTTTTTACAATTCAACACTAAAGGGTGGTCGTGGTAGCCTAATGGTCAAGGTAACGCACTCGTGGCTGGCGTATCATGAATTTGAGCCTGTACCACTGTAGAGCCAACATGCAGAGGGGCTGATGCACGTGTCGAGGCGCGCAGAGGTCCTCCCGTTGGTGTGGTGTGGAAGTTAGGAGAGGGGTGTTAGCTCAGGAATCGTCCTCGTCACTTGACCATGGTTCAAATTACGATGCCCGTCTCCAAAAGCCCTCGAGTAGGTGTGTGAAAATGTGAGAAAAAAACCTTTTCATGTTTTGACACACACAAGTCACCAAAATTATGCCAACGTGGCTGTATTTGTAATTCTTTGAATAATTAGTTTTAATCAATTGATTTTTATTAATTATAATTAAATTACTGTATTGTCATCCAAAATAATCATGTATATAAAATTTCAGCTCAATTGAGCATTTTAAAATGTATTTTATTGACGATTGAAAATTCCACCAAGATAAACAAATAAATAAATATAGAGAGAGTGTGAGCTAACAGTAGGAACTGAACAATGAGCTACACCCTTCACTGTCGAAAATAGCTACTTACAAGAAAAGTCTTTTTCTGTTCCTTGTAAAAAGGATGTCATTTGAAAAGTTCTATTTTTCTAATCTAAACTAATAAAATTTTTTTTACTGTTGTTGAAATAACTCATTATAAATAGGGGTTTTGCCTCCATTTTAAACAAGAAAAAGAAAAAATTCATTAAATAAAAAAAATCGTTAAATAGGGGCTCGTTAAATCGGGGCCCGACTGTATACGTAGTTTTTTTGCTTGAATACGTAAGATGCCGATAATTTTTTGTTAAAGGCGTGCTTTGAAGTTACATGAGAGCTATTAATGATGAACCTCGTAATTTTGAACAAAGGACAAGTAATGAGGTTGACATTTGATCTTGCAGTCCTTCTCCAAATTTCCTCACCGGTATGAAGCCTTTCGAGTCTCAATAGGTTTTACGTGCAGCAACCCCATTACACGACGGCACCAGGACTCAAAACTACGACTCTACAAGAACACGTAAGGTTTGAAACCTATTTAACATTACAACATAGGAGATGAAATATGAAATATATTTCATATAAGAGGAAAACAGATTGATTCGTACACAAATGAATAATATGGCAAAATATACTATTTTTTAAAGAATAGAGAAATGAGAGAATATGGAATTAAAGTTGCATCTCATATTATCTTAAAAAAGTATTCCAATTTAGAGTTTTATTCTTGAAAATTACACCGTTTAAAAAAATATTGAAATACAGAATCTTAAGCTTTAATCATTATAAAATTGATTATTTAAGGTAATCCGACTACGTTCGGAACCATGATTTTGCAAAAGCGTATAAATGGATAATATTCATGATATTTAATGTCACTTAGATTAGAAAACATATATAAAATTGTTCTAAGAATATTATAACAATAAAAAATTATTTAAGTACAATATTTTGATAAAAAAAATGAACATAGAATGACCCATTTTTAAAACACTTTTCTTTTATGAAAAATGCTTCTATAATGGTAATATTTTACCTGTATATATCTCAGATCTATGTACAGAGGCTTGTGACGGGCTCACGTGTCTTTTCTTTAACATGATTTATGGGTTCTTTGGGGGCCAAGATTAATGGCAACTCTTTTCCAACCAAAACCCAAGAAGCGAAATGTGAAAAAGAAATGCAAATAAGATAGCTTTTAAATAACAGAAGTTTCAGTAAGTGATATGGCAATTTGGGGAATGTTATGTGTGAAAGAGATACAAGCGTGAATTGACAGCCAATTGTGAAGTTTCATTGAAGATAAACCATTAGGTCAAGGTGCATACCATTGCACTCGCGCCCAGACGCCTCTTTATAAGATTGAATCTAAATTTGGATTAAGGTAGGATTGATTATTTGATATTAGGACTTGTAATATTATTAGAAGTGAGAGTAGGCGGATTAAATATTTATAGTGGTCTAAGTTACGCGATTCTGTTTAACTATTATTGTGTGTTTGTTCATTGTAGATTCTCGCCTAAATTATACTATCTAAATTGTTAAACATTTAAGTTTCATTCTTAATAAAGTCACATTAAGAATTAAAAATGTCTCTTCCTTTTGCAAACCCTACACCTCTAGCTCACGCTGACAATCAAAGAAACAGTCACCTAAGGGGGGTGGTATCACAGGCTGAACTAGAATTTTTGAAATATATAACTTAAAAGTGGATTTATCCAGATTTTATTACAACAGAGGGTAGAAATTTTAAGAAGAAAACGCCGATCATTATTTCAATGGGTGATAACTCTGAAAATAATGTGAATTTTTCCAAAAATCCTTATTTAGATTCTCTGGAGAAGTCTTTACTTTATATAAGAAAAATATTATTATTTTATAGAGGCTTTTTAAATGAGAACGTTTTGAAAAAAAAAGGTTATTCTAAGTTAATTTTTCCCAAAATATTGTATTTAAATAATTTTTGTCTTGTCCCTTTAAAAACTTTTATACATGTATTTTAATATAAGGACCTAAATATCATAAAAAATCCAATAGGGCTTTTTAAAATCACGGTTCCGAACGTTGTTGGATGCCTTAAATTGAAGATAATATACATAAAATCTGAGATTTCAGGATCGCTACGAGATTTGAGTTAGGTATCGTCTTCGTAACTTCCCCATGGTTCAAAATTACAAGATCCGTCGCCAAAAGCCCTCGTGTAGCTAAATAGTCCGACTTTAATATACACACATTCACGAGATTGTAGTTCGAAAATTTCATTTTGCATTCCTCTCATTTATGAAATAAATGAACATAGTATGTAGAATTTCAAAAATTTAGATAATTGAATTTTTTTATGTATTACTTACATAAAAATAGGCATTTTGTTAAGGATAAATAGGACAGTTCTTTGTTGAGTGAACTAATGTTGTAACGGGTCTATTCGCAAGCCTCCTACTAATCCTCTTGGGGAAAAACTATTTCTTAAAATATTGTGAACTGAAAACTTTCCTCGAAGAAGATGCAGTTTATGTAAATCAAGGTTTATATTTAAGCATTAACGTTTAGGTTCGAGAGAGAGAGGTTAAGAGTTAGATGATAGAAGATAGCGATTAACGTATAGTAGAAAGCTAGTCGAGAAGTATTTGTTAATTAATTAGTTAATATTTAACATTGATGATTGACGAATTGGTCAATAAGATATTTGAATTGGAGTGATATCGACTAGAGGTCGAGTGGTTCAGATTAGGATTACAATTAATTATTTGGAACGTATATTACCAAAACGTTCCAAAAGTAAGTGATTCAATTCATAATTAAATATTAAATACCTCGTCTACCTCACTTTTTCTCCAATACTTAATTATAGGTACATTTCCTAGCCTGGGTTGTTGAGACTTGTTAAGACATTAATAAGTTATATTTGTTTTGATAATAGCTGAACTTCATTCTATCTTCCGAACACTGAAGGATGTGAGAGGAAATCCATCACAATGTCTAACTGAAAATTATTTTTGTGAGAGTAATGGCTTAAGAATTTGATGTACAGAATATTTTGTAATTTTAAATACAGTAGTGTTACTTAAACACGAAAAAAATTTACAAAAAATACAAAATTATTGAAGGTTGATGCCAACATACACTAAAAAAAAAAAACACGTCCAGCCTTGGGGTGCAGAAGTGAAATTGACCTTTCTGAGAGTGAAACAGAAAATGAACTTTAAAACCGTGAAGAACTTATTGCAACTGAATTTTCCGAAGACGAAATTCTCTGACGGAAGGGGGAAAAAAAAGTGTTTTTTAGTTGAAATGAAACTTAAAATTCGGATGAAGGTAAAATTGAAATTTCCGGCATTTTCGGCTTTTGATTCTGTTTAACTTTTCTGTTGGCATCTTAAGTTCTTTTTAAAAATAATGTGATTTGGGATTTTTTGGGGAAGTTCGATAACTTCAACTGAATATTTCCAGTGCAATTTAATTTATTAAAATAATTATACTTGTTGTGGTTAGGAAAAATTGTTTCAATTTTATTTTGTTCACTTTATTTTACTAATATCTTAAGAAACCCAAACTAATACCCTTTTTCCCGGCATTCCTAACCATAAAATGCAAATTTAACTTTCAATGAATATGTGCATTAACTTTCAAAAAATCACCCCATAGGGGAATTTTACCTGGATTTTGGTTTTTTTCCGGGTTGCGTCCAAAAGGAGTCTTCAGACCTTTTAAAACAAAACGTTTTATAAATAATAATATATAAGATTAATTTTTCTTTAATATTAAGTGGGTGGCGTACTTGGTTTGGCGCTGGTGTTGTACTCCCAAGTTTACGGGTTCGACCCAAGTCGGTGGGTTTTCATGATGCAAAATATCGACAGCGTCCATGTCGTGTGATTATGTGGCACAGTGGCGCACACGGAAATTTTTTCAAGGGAAGGGAAATCCAGGGTCAAAAGTCCACCATTCTAGTATCATGTTCTAATGCAGGGGTGTGCAACACGCATTCCGCCTGTACGTAATTGCGCCCGCACTCTTTAAATTTTTAAGGGTTTTTTAAAAGGGTTTTTCATTTTAAAAATTTAGGTGAATTTTATAAAAATCTTTTAAAAATTTATTTTTTTAAAATAAACCCTTTTTTGATAATAGAAATGCCCTTTTAGATTAAATAGATTTATATTTTTATCAAGCAGTTACATTTGTTTTTATAATAAATTACTTTTAATAAATTCCAAAATTTCATTATGCATATCCTTTACTATGGATTGGGAAAATTTATTATTTGTGGGTGCGACTTTCATTTTTTCCCCTTCTTTTCTGTTTGGGTGTCCAAAAGCAAGAGGCAGTCAGAGATGTTTTAAAGTTTTAAAAAAATTTTTAAAAGGAAGGTTGTTAGTGTGTATACTTAATCGTTTGCGAATGACAGCAAAATCAAATATCAACAATGAGTAACGAAAGATCCTTTCAAAAGGAATATACCGTAATTTTCAAGAAAATGGCAACTATAATATTTTAAACATTATTTGATCATTGCATTATTATATTATATAAACATTATTATATTATTTATGTCTGTATACATGGAAAATAATGAAAACAATAATAATAATTCATTCTGTTTTAAATTTTCATTGCAATAAATGTTTTTTTTTTGCTTCCAAATTTGATATAAAGGTACATATTTTTATGTGTGGCCGCTAGATTATAACGTTTTTCCGAATTGGCCCGCAAAGTCATTTGGGTTGGATACCCCTGCTCTAATACGCCGCCCAACATATTCTTTTGATTTTGTCGATTTTCGGGATCAAAAACAGTAAAGAATTAATTATTAAATAAATAATTAACCTTAATTATAAAATTAATTGTTAAAAACAAATACTTCATTAAATTTTACGTAATATATACAAAGGATTATAATTAATCGAAAAAAAAATCAAAGGCTATGGGTTGGGGTCCGGATCTAGGGACCTTGTGTGCGTCACTGATGTGGCATGAAAAATATTCCTTAAGTGCCTGTTTGGCTTGAGTGCTTTCGGCAAAATTAAACTTCTAGTGTGGTTTAGCATCGTCAGAGCTCAGGTACCTTCCTCTGGGAAGGAAACTGGGTGTCAAAATTACTTGCGGTTACTGGTATATCACCCCTTAAGCAAGAGATACCAGCTCCCGGGGAATGTACAAGGTGTGCTATGGTAAAATACTCAATCCTCAGCCCCATTAAGAATAAAAAAATAACAAATAATTAATAACTGCACAAACTTTTATTTGTATTTTTTTTCGGACTTATTTATTTGAGATTAAATAAGTCACAAAATACAAACCAATTTGAAAGTTTTCAGTTGCTAACGTTTCAGATATTAATTATTTTTAAATGATTACAAGAATTAAAAAAAAAAGACTGGTCAGAATTCGGAAGAAAGCCTTCCCATGCACTTGATATAAAACTTAATTTAAATGTAAAATTTAGGAGGAAATACTATTTTTGAAAGACTTTTATATCCATCTCACGTGGAGTATTTTTAATACACGTTTTACATTACTCTACAATTTCAAAATGATTTCTTATTATTAGCTAAAACTTAAGAGTTATTGTTAGTAAAAAATATTTTCGTTTTTGTTTTTTGTGAAAAAATTTCATTTCTTCGTGAAATAATTTTATTATTTAATCACTATATGAATTGAAATGTTAAAAGGAAAATAAATTGAAAAAAAAAATAAATAAATTCGAATGATAATTTAAAATTTGGGACTTTTTAAAAAAGGAGAAACATTTCGAAAAAGCAAAAAAAAAACCCTTTTCAAAACCCCTCTGATTTATTTGCACACTTTGAAATAAATACAGATTCGATACAGCTCCATAACTCAAATCCACGAGCTTCGATGATGAATACGATTACGATTTCGATTACAGCTTCTTTCTTGTCCTCCTGGCAAAATGCCAGATTCAGTTCAATACATTTTCTTTTTTTTTTTCTTTCCTGTCTCTCTTGCCTTATACATATTTGCTTTTTTCGTCAGTTCAGATAATTCGATTCTGAATGGCTCACATTTCATCTGAAATGTGACGGGCCATTAAAAATGTCTTCTCTTCACAAGAGAAGGATTCTTCCAAGACCGATCGGAATGGTTCATTCATCGAAAAGGGTAGTTTTGATCACGTTTTTTTGGCTATTCGTGTTCTGAAATTTCCCAATTTTCCAGATCAACAGCGGTTCGATGGTGATTATCGATGGTCTTAGAGGCTATTTTGTCGGAGAGGCTTTTGAAGTTCCTTTGTAGTTTTAAAGTGGTTTGTTTAAGAATTTTGAGTGCACTGTGAAGCTATTTAGTTCCAGGATTGATCGTAAATTTAACTGTGTGTTACGCAGAGTCTGAAATTTGTGCGAAAAATGCAGAAAACGAAGGTTTGGTGTAAATAACAGATAAAAAAAATATTTAAAAAAGGAAAATTTTAATTATGCTCTAGAAATATCACAATTATCCATGTTTTCAAATGAATAACTTTTTAAAACAATTTAAGTATTTTCTGACCTTTATCTAACACATTATATCAGTGCTTCTCCCAAAATTTTCAAATTTTGGGCCCAATATTCTTTATAATTTTCATTGGACCCCCCTCCTTACAATAAGAATGTATTGTGTGTGTGGGAAACCGTTAATTTTATACTTTTTACGCTAACGACAAAAAACGACTTTTACAATATAGAGAATCCCGGGGATATATAAAAAACCTCTTAAATTTCCACCGGTGTATATAAAAAACTCCGCTCAACCAAAGCGTAAATTGCCCCCGGGCGTGTTTTATATGATCTTTCGTGCACTGCTATCCATAAAAAATTTTTCCCAAGGCCTTGGAATGCAATAAAGGACCTTTGGGCAGGGTTTTCCCAAGGATTTATTTATTCCAAGAGGGGTTTTTTTTTATTTATTCTTTTTATCCCCTACCCTCACATACGCGCGCCTACGTAAAAAACGGTAGCGTCGGGGAGCGAATAACGTAACTTTTAATCGGCAGTTAAGGGATTAATTAACAACTGTATAAATTATCAATATAAGTGTTAATTTTTTGTATATAATTTTACATATGACAATCCCATGGGGTCACTAGTAATTATTAAACTTGTTCTTAACTTAGTACTGTTAAATTAATTATAAAATAGATTATGCAGTACTGATACATTTATAAGTGTGTTATAACAATGCTATATTTTATTTTTTATTATGTCAGAATGTATGTTTGTTTACTTTCAGCAAATGAATATTTTTTTAAAAAAAATCTTTTGTTTTCGACTTTTTTTAAAAGCTCCGGGCCCCCCTTGGGGGCACCCAGTTTGAGAAACACTGCATTATATTGAAGGTAGACAAACCTTCTCTTTATAGTGACCCCATTCGCCAACTGCACGTTGACTAAGAACACACAATATAAAAGTACCACTGATTGAGCTATTTTTATCTCTGGATATCTCGCGAGATTTGAAATTAACTGGGTTTTCTTTAATATTACTAAGCGTTTAATTGGTACCTTCTTTAAAGGTTATGTGTTGTGTTAATGAGATCAATTATATCAAATGAGTTGAAGTAGTGATAAGGAAAAGGATAATAACGTGGAATTACTGATAATCAGACAGCATTACGGAACCAACTCATTATTTCCATTTACTCTTTTTCTTTAGAAGAAGAGTTCTCTGCAGAGGGTTCTCAACGCTCTTTCAAAACCCCTTTTTACGAAAATCTACCACGGGAGCATTTTAAACTCTTTTTGGGGCCCTGGTGAAAAAATCTACGGGCCTCCTGGGCACTGGCCTTCTGGGCCCCAGCCCCTGGGCGCACGTTCCAAGTGCTACATGGATAAACCTGCACTGACATGAATTGTTTGATCTGAGAACTTCACCTTGTGATGAAACAGTGACTTATATGTAATTGAAAATTGCTATTTAAAAAGTAGTTAAGTTTAAGTAGAGGCAGTGGCGTAACAGGGAAAATATTGGGGGCCCCTGAAAAGTGGGTTTTTGGGCCCCCGCCCAAAAAATACGATTGGCGTCGAGGTTTGGGCCCCCAGAATCCTTCCCCCGCAATGGGGTTGGGGGCAAAGATACTTTTGGGGGGTCTGTTGATGTAATTGTAAGAGGAAAAAAAGCGTAATTGTAAAAGTCACTCGGCAGATATTTGTGTTCAGTTAGCGAGTAAGACAAGGACTCACGATTTTAGTATTGTTCCGTATTCTATTATTTTAGAACAGTTTTACGTGTATAAACCCTTTACACCGGGGTGTCAAACTCGTGGCCCGCGGGGTAGCATGCGGCCCACAACGAGCAGTGCATTGGCAAACAATAATATATAATAAGATATAAAAAATTTCGAAATTAAATAAAAATTTTTCTTATTCTTTTATATATGTTTACTATAATGCATTATTCGAAAAAAAAACCTATGTTTCTATGAATTTTTTTTTTGGGCCCCCGAAAAAACCTTTTTCACTTGCCCAAGTCAGTTTAGTTTGCCCCCCTGCTCTCCCCCTTTTAGGGGCACCAGGGTTTGGGACGACGCAACAAAAAAAAATGGCCAACGGTGACCACTTGGTTACTGAGCCCCACAATACGCCCCAAGCGGAAAGGGCGAGTTTCATAAAGATTTAAGAAATTTGATTAAAACAAATAATCTCTGTATATAAAAAGAAGAGAAATTTCGTAAGCATGTTCCTTTTTTTTGAATAGAGATATGCTAAGAACGTATTTTACCGACATCGACTGCCAAGGGGGTTAAGGGGGGAGGGATAGATAAAAATTGTTTGTTTTAACAAAATACCTTTGACCGAAAATTGGTGGGTGTTCCTTTTTTAAACAGAACCCCACCGACTAGAGGGGTTTTGAGGGAGTATGAGCGCTAAATAACTTTCTTTGAAAAAAACCTCAGATTAAATCAAAAGAAAGAATTTTTTTCAAATCGAAAGTTTAATGCAAAAACTTGAAACCATTATTTAATATTTTACCTTTTCAAATAAAAATACCCTAGGACGAGGGTGCATACCAGTTAGAACATAATACGTTTATGAAAGAGTAATTTGATAAACTTAGAAATTTATTGTACGAAGTACGATTAAAAAATTCGGCCGTTGCTGATGACGAAAAAGTAAGAACCTAAATATAACCTACTTGAAATGGATTCTCCCAAATCTTTCTTACCTGGCCAAGTTCGTTTAGTTCATGTCATGTGACCAAACCACACGTGCAACTGTTATTTTCCGAAGCGAGTTAACCTTGTTTTGCGATGCAAGAAAGATGGTTTTTCTTGAACAGCGTTGAACATTAAATTCTGTCAACGCTTAGGAAAACACCGATTGAGACTTTGGAAATGCTAAGTAAGGTGTGTTTGTTGAATCTACCATAGCGAGATCCAAGGTTTACGAATGGCATCGGCGTTTTAAAAAGGGCCGATAATCCCTCAAAGACGATGAACACATTGGACGACCGACTTCACGGAACTCGGGAAATGTTGCGTTGGTGTCTGAATGTGTCAAAAGATCGTCGTCAAATACTTGCTCAAATCGCTGAAGATACGCACTTCTGGAAGACGTCGCTTGAGTGAATCCATTCGTCATAAACGGCCTCAGTTCTGGCATCTTCCGCATGACACAACGCACCAGCACATCGATCCCAATTAGTAAAAGAATTCCTCGCCAAAACTCGCACTAACATGCTTCCATATCCAGCTTATTCACCAGACTTAAGCACGTGTGACTTTTGCTTGTTCCTATCAATGAAAAAACATTTACAGGGACGCCATTTTGAGTCATCAGATGAAGCGAAAGTAGCATCGCAGGAGGTCTTACGAGTGGTTGAGAAAAATAGCTACAAATTGTGCTTCCAGAAGTTATACGAACGCAGGCAGAAGTGTATCGTCGCCCAAGGGGTAGAGAGAGCACTTGTTTCTGTGCTGTGAACTATTCAGGGTAAAGTTTTCTACACCTTGTTCCCGAACTTTTGGATCATACTACGTATGTTAAAAAACCGTTATATATGAGGTAGAGTTTTGTCGTCTAATGATACTTCTAATAAATTTTTTTGTGCATATAAAATTATTAAAGGGTATCCGATACGTCTCGGAACCATGATTTTAAAACGCATAAATTTTAATTTTCATGGTTTTAGTGTCATTAATAGAATAATTATAAAATTGTTTTAAAAGTTATGAAAAAATTATTTAAAATCAATATTTGGAAAATTAACTTAGAATAATTTTTCCAAATGTTTTTCCTTTGTAAAACTGTTTCTATTGTATTAATATCTTGCATGTATATATCTCAGACCTCTGTACAGAGACTCAACTATGATTTTGAAAAATTCAAAATTATTTTAGAGTTACAACCACTTGAAATAACTATCGGCGTATTTTCTTAAAATTTCTCCTCTGTTTCGTAAACATGGATAAACCGATTCTGTTATGCATTTCAAAATTCTAGTTGATCTGTACAGAGTCGGGGCGAATACAGGCAAAATATTAATACAAGGGAAGCAGTTTTTTACAAAAAGCGAACATTTGGAAAAAAGGTTATTCTAAATTAATTTTTTGCCAAAATAATGTATTTAAATAAATTTTTTTTGTCATAATGTCCTTAAAACAGTTTTATACATGTATTCTAATCTAAGTGACACTACATATCATAAATATTATCCATTTACCCGCTTTTGCAAAATCACGGTTCCGAACGTAGTCGGATACCTTAATTTGTTAATTATATTTTAGAACAATATCTATAATTGATGTATTAATTTTCTATCATTAATTTTTGAACGATAAGTAATCTATAAAAATATGATTAAAATGCTTCTTACTATGTTTCTCAAAAATATGTACTCCAAACACGCTGCACCCACGCTCATGGATAGATTTATATCTCGGAACCCCCCCTCTCTCTCTCTCTTCCAATATTTTTACTCAACTCTATTCCTTCTTACTTGCTGACATGTTTACCTTTCGAATAACAAAGACGAATAAACAACAGTCAAGTGAGAAGAACCACCTTTTACAACCTTTTCGAATCTGAGGAAGTAAAAACAAACAAAAACAGAGACGAATGCAAATACAACCAATGTTCCATCGTAAAAAAATAATAAAAAATGAAACAAAGCCGGTATGAGCCTGAAAAAATAAAAGAGCAGGTGTTACGAAGATCATTTTCGAAGGCTTTTGGATGCGGAAAAGGAAGATGAAGAAATAGCCATTTTATTTTTATTGCTGCCACCCTCCCAAACTAAAAAACATATTCAGTTATCTTTTGCTTTATTACTTTGTTCGACCCAACTTTACAAATGGGGTAGACGCCAAGAAACTTCATGTTTTTTTTTTCATCATTTTTTTCTCCCAGCATTCTCGTGTATACTCGTAAAATGCATTTCATTTTTTTTGTTTCAAGAGTTTTTTATTTTTTTATCGTTTGACTTTACTTTCGAAGGTTGGAAGTTTAAAAAATTCATTCATTCAAGTAGGACCTTTAAAATTGCATAAAACAAATTGTGGATTTTCTTAAACAGAACAAACAAGAAGCATGTAAGGTAAATAGAACGAAAAAATAAAAGTGCATGCTTACTTTCTTATATTTTCTCATATATGTTTATTTTTTAACGACAACATTCTAAGCTTCAATACAGGAGTTGTAAACAAATCAAGTTTCGAGTTTAAAACATAAACATAATGTATTTTTTTCTACGTGTGACACATACTTTTATAACCTAAAACTAAAAACGACAAAAACGAGAAAACAAAATATTTATTATTTTTTTCTGAGAATAATTTTGACCTTAATTTATATATTTTTGATTAAAAGTATGGTTCCGCGCGCGAGATGTAAATAAATAATCTCGGGAAGAAACAAGAGTCCTTGGAAAAGTAGAAACAAAAAATACATTCTTGAGTGTGCGTATGAATGTTTTATAAGCTTGTCTTCTGCAAAAGCACAAAAGCCCCTTACAGGTTTAGCTGCCTTAACCACGCGCTCTTCCAGCGTCCTCTATTTGTGGCGACTCCTCTCAAATACTTTAAAATACTTTGAAAATTATGCATGCAGACTTCATAAATAATAAATCTTTATATAGCTGCTTACGCTTGAAAGTATAATAATCATTATCGATTTTTTTAGTTTAGGTAAAAATTGTCATTTTTCTATTGTATTTTAGATATTAATGTCATTTGAAACAGAAATCGAAAAATTCTAAACCTTCCTTTTAGTATAGCATGCGAATTATGCTTTAGCATATGATTATAAGAACGCTCAATGCAGAAAATCTTTTTGACCAACCCCGTTGGAACAAGAACAAGGGTACGACTCACCCTTAGGTGTGTTGACATTCTAAAAAGGTATTTCGTTTTTTAAAAATCCGACTACTTGGAGGTTTTATTTTAAAGGTAAATGGATATTTTTATTTTTTTGGGATCACTTAGATTAGAAAATTATATAAAATTGTTTTAAGATTGTATTCAAAAAAAAATTTTAAGTAAATATTTTTTACAAAAATGAACATAGAATAACAATTTTAAAATATTTTCCCTTTTTAGTTTCTATTAAATAATATTTTGCCTGTATATAGCTCGACCCTCAAGAGGCTCAACTAGAAAAGGGGGGGGTTTGAACTATAACTTTAAATGGGTTTATCCATGTTTTAACAACAGAGTGGGGGAAATTTTAAGAAAAAACGCCGATAATTATTTCAATGGGTTGTAACTCTGAAAATAATGTGAATTTTTTAAAAATCATAGTTAAGCCTCTGTACTGGGGGTCTGAGCTATATACAGGCAAAATATTATTATAATAAAGCATTTTTCCAAAAGGGGAACATTTTGAAAAAAGGTTATTTTAAGTTAATTTTTGCCGAAATATTTAATTTAAATATATTTTTGTCAAAATGTCCTTAAAACAGTTTTATACATGTATTCTAATCTAAGTGACACTAAATATCATAAATATTAACCATTTATACTCTTTTGCAAAATGACTGTTCCGAACGTAGTCGGATACCTTAAGGTTGTCTTCGCTTGATGTTAAAGAATGGGATCCGAATTTGGGTTAATTTTTCAGATACAAAAAAACCGTAACGATAATATTATATTCTGGCTTCGCTATTCTATAGAGAGCAGTATATTTTATCATACTCTTATTTTTCTGTGAGTTGATCCGTTTTTTCTGGTACAAAATGTGTTTCGCCTTTTTACCCTATACCGTAATAATAAATGAACTATCCTTTCACGTGTTGAAATGAAAAATTAGTTTTTTATGGAATATTTTGAAATTTTAAAAACGCTATATTATAAACACAGATGCATAAATTATAATCTTGAGTAAAGAATTCTAGACAATATTCTCGAGCATTAGGTGGCAACGAGACTGATTTGAGGTACTGCGCCTGCGCGAATGCACACCAGAGAGGATTCAGTGTCTGTACCTCGAAGAGAGAGGTTGGTGAGCTCCGCCAGCGAGGTAAAGAGAGGAGATTTTGTATCAGACGAAGGCAGATGTGATGGATGCTTTTCTGATCCATTTTTCTTTTCTCTATAGCCAAGTAAAAAAAAAAACCTCGGGAGATATATTATTTTCATTTCAAATTTGTACAAAGTGTATTTTAATTTTATGTTGCCCGTGATTGTGAATCAATAAACCACTGATGCATCCTTGGAATCTCATCCTAATGTATCCGACTACGTTCGGAACCGTGATTTTAAAAAAGCGCATAAATGGATAACTTTCATGATATTTAATGTCACTTAGATTAGAATACATGTATAAAATTGTTTTAAGGATATTTTGAAAAAAATTATTTTAAATCAATATTTTGGCAAAAATTAACTTAGAATAACTTTTTTAAAAAATATTCTCCTTTTGTAAAAAATACTTATTAATAATATTTTGCCTGTATATAGCTCATACTTCTCTACAGAGGCTCAACTATGATTTTTGAAAAATTCACATTATTTTCATAGTTACAACCCATTGAAATAATTATCGGCATTTTTTTTTTCTTAAAATTGCATCCTTCTGTTGTCGTAAAATACGGATAAACCCATTTCTAAGTTATATATTTTAAAAATTCGAGTTGAGCCTCTGTAGAGAGCTCTGAGCTATATACAGGCAAAATATTATCATAATAGAAGCATTTTTCACAAAAGGAGAATATTTTGAAAATGGGTCATTCTGTGTTCATTTTTTGTTAAAATATTATACTTAAATAATTTTTTATTGTAATATTATTCTTAAAACTATTTTATATACATTTTCTAATCTCAATGACACTAAATATCATAAATATTATCCATTTTATGCTTTTGCAAAATCACGGATCCAAACGTAGTCGAATACCTTAAGAAACCCACGCTATTACAAGTGAACATTTTCATGAATATTGAGATATTTTTCTGTCTGAAAATGTGTTGCGCATTTAGTTCAGGCTCTCTTAACTTTGGGGAAGACAGACTTAATAGTGACTAATTGGATGACCATGGGCAAAAAAAGAAAGGCCTGGAGGAAAATTCGCCAAAGCCCACTTGGGTTGTTACGCCATTGAAGAAGACGTGATTATAAGAAAGTTTGTGGTATTGGAATTTTTTTTAAAGTTAATGGGGTGAATATTTATTTTTAAAGGAAATTTTGCGAGAATGTTTTATTCAGTCTTTAATATATTTTATTGTCTAGGTATTTTTCGTTTATTTATACAAGTTACTGAAACCTACATACGTCAAATTTTTATCGCTGAGAATCTGGACACTATTTTTGTTTACCACGAAATTAAAATTTTGAAATGAAATTAATTACATTAATAACAATATAAAATGGAATGAATATTTTTATAATTAGGTTTTAATAAAATAGCTTCTATGAATTTTGTCAATAAAATCATGTATATAATTACCAATGCATTATCATAAATAAATACAATTACTACGAAGTATTGTTTTCTATGAAATTTAGGAATTCAATATCATTATATGAGTAAATAAATGTTTTTAATTAATTTCAATTATTTCTATAAAATAACTTCCAATTAATTATAATTTTGCATAAACAAAATTTTAACTTCCAATAGAATTTTATAAATAAATATCATTACTGAGAAGAATTTGTACAATTAAATGGTTGTACATGAAATGGATAGTTTCTGCATTCTGAGAATTTATATAGAACATACAAATTAATTAATCAAAGTCAACAATATCTTTTGAAACTGATTAACAATTCACATTTATTCCCTCTCAATTTAGTTGATCTATTTGTTATTCAGGAACATTTATATTTACAGTTTACTAAATAGTATGTGATATGAATAGATTGTTTTGTAGTTGAAGGGCTGTTATGTAAAAAGAGGTTAGAATAAATGCGCTCAAAGGATAATTAGTAAACACACTGAAATAATTTAAATTCATGAAGAAGATTTTATCCAATCTTTATACACAACTGGAATAATAATGTATTGTATCTTGAGAGTCTATAGTAAATATTATTAATGATAAATAGTTTTTAATTAAATTTTAGCTAATGCGGGAATAGTAATGTTGATTCTCATAAGAATGATGTATATTCTGAATCCCATTAAAATTTAAAATATTTTAATTAGACA
Organism: Trichonephila inaurata madagascariensis; assembly: GCA_019973955.1. NCBI lineage: Eukaryota > Metazoa > Arthropoda > Arachnida > Araneae > Nephilidae > Trichonephila > Trichonephila inaurata. Next base: position 106,782 of record BMAV01023400.1, on the reverse strand, counting down.
TTTTAGCCTATGCATGAAAAAATCAACAATTTTTTGATTTATATTTACTACAAAGACTACAAAATTTCTTATACAAAGCAATTCTTAATCCATTCCATATATCCCTTAATGTATGCAGTTTTGTCTAATGTATGCAGTCTGTTAGTTCTACAAATTAAAGTAATATATCTCGCTTTACACGAGATATATTTCATTTTTCATTTATTTCAATTACGATCTAATCTCGCAAAGGTATGGTTCCTATTCATTTATCGAAATGAGTTATTATTTGCTTTTTAAATAATAAATAAGGCATGAAATCTCTTACATGGCTAGGTACCCACATAAGTCATTACTTATACAGCATTGTATGAATCCTTTATAATAACTTGATGTTATGAGTATATTATAGGCGTTCCCTATTAGGATAAGGGTATGTATGGTAATAAAGAAACTTTTTTTTTCTCACAATGTGTCAATTAGATGAGGAATATTAATATCACTATTGTTACTATCGCTTATTATAGTCATTATACAAATGTAATGACATTTAGTTAATGGTACATTTTTTACAATTATCTCTTGAAAAATTATTTCCTAAAGTAAGTTTAGATTCGAACACATTAATAAAATAACAGATTTAGATTTTCTTTTCAAAATTCTTTTGTTTAACGTTAATGAAAATATTGAAATTTATTCTGAACAAACATTTTCAGAATTTACGGTAGAATATTCATACTAATATACTAATAACATATGCATACTAATATTCGTTTTTAATTGAATTTAGTCCATTTCTCTTTTCTTTTATGAAATATTTAATATGCCGATTATCATTGTTAATACCGTATATGTACATTTGCTACATTGATTGGTACGTTAAAAGAAGAGAAAATATAAATTCATTCTCGATTTTTAATTTTAAGGTCGCGAGTGAGTGTTTTATTAAAATCGTACAATAAAGCAAGACAAGGGCTACTGGAGACCACGTAATTTTGACCCTCGACTCCTAAGCTAGCACCCAAACTACCACACCTCGTCAGCGAGAGTACACAGAGCTTCGGCACATTTAATTTAAGTTTGAAGTAGCCTTGTGATTAACTTGCATATGCATGTTTCTGATATTAACAAATTTAACATCTTCTGAACATACATTGAAATTGGAAAAATCCTGTCTAAAAAGCTGTTTAGAGTTAACGATCAATTAATTTTTGAACAGATTTTATCAAATTGTTGACAGGATGTAATGTTGTGCAGTTGAGCCCATAACTGTTCACAATTGCAGTTATTGTTATAAATGTCAAATTTTTAGTCATTCCTACTTTACTGAAATATAAATGTGGTGATTTTTAGACAGCAAAGTCAAATCCATTTCTCCTTTGTTAGCCTTTTTAATTAAAGGATTCAGTAGAGTTCTAATCTAAATGACTTAATTATACATGTATGAAGAAAAATCCTCTTTATCACGATAATTAAAATGATATAGGTTTATTCGGCTTATAAGTATCACAAAATGCATTCCAGTTACGAATTGAATCTATGATATCTAGTACTGCTTTATTTAATAAAAAATATGCAAAGGGCAAAAATGTAAAAGTAGCACAAAATTATTTAAAGAAAAGTAGGACCACCATCGCATATTATGACTTGAGCACAGTTTGATAGAAAATTTATTCCGATATTAATGATAAAAGTATTTGTAACGTATTTTAGCACTTTTTGGCTATCAAGCAAAAAAAAGAAATTCAATCTAGGACTAAAAATTAAAATAATGGATGTATTTACATACAAACAATAATTAACAGATACCGTCGTTGAGAAACGTAATCTTCATACAATCAAAGAACATCTTACGAGTAACAAAAATCGAATATTTTAAACTTCAAGACTTCTTTTTCATTTTGCAAATTCCAAAATATAAGACTTTTTAACTTCATCAAGTGACAACAATGCTAATTACGGAACAAAAGCCGATAAATTCCTTTAGATAAACACCCTCCACAGTAACAACATTGTTTATCAAAAATAAGTTTTGCAGAAAAAAAACTACGCCAATTTTCCCTCATTTTGGGACAAAAAACCCGGCGAGTTGCGGGGAAATTTTTGATCCCCCCTTTATGCACTGTTTTAAACCCCCCAAGCCCCACCTGTTTTAAAATTCCCAAAGTGTCTGGTCGCCTTTTTTTCCACTAGGCACATTAATCTAACCCATTTTACAAGTGCTTTAAAATTATCTTTCACCGACACCTCTTCTGTAGGACAGATTCATTAGCTTCAAGTTAGGGGTGGCAGGGTCGCGCTGTCCAATCTGTAATCTGTAATTCGAAGTTCGTTTTAATATCACCTGCCTGTCTAATTAGTGTTCCATCGGGTATTAAGTTTCAAGTTTTAACTGGTGGTAGATGATGTCAGGGATTACATTTCATTACAGTGAAAGGAAAATCCTGATTGGATTAGCTGTGAAGTTGTATCAAATTGCCTTTGGATCAGCTGAAATGTTGAGCTGGTGTTTTCGCGTGGAGGAATGTCTTTAATCAAGTGGAAGGGAATCTGTTTAAAGAGATTGGGGCGAGGTATTAAATCCTGTTTATTAATATTTGGGACAGTGTTGCCGATTTGGAATATATTAGTTAAGCCGTGGTCGGGACGAATGAAGCGTACCTTCGTAAATGAAAACACTGTTGCAATATAAGCGAGCCTTTAATAATGCGGTGCTTAAAAACTCATAAATCAATTTCCTTTTAAAACAATTTCGATATATAAAGCTATTTTACAAATTTTTAATTCGTTCCTTTCTAAATACTTTTAAGAATCGATTTTTTACAGTTTAGAAATTTGTTCTTGAAGCACTATGTGTAGAATTCTAATCTGTTTGTCATAGGTTAGTCAGCTCTTTTCTCGATTCCTAGAATATAAAAAGATGAAAGCCATTGACCTGGAAAAAATTCCTTATTTCTTAAGACTTTTGCAAAATTCATGAATGTTCATATACTCTTCATAATCTCTCTCATATTTTCAATTTTTGGTAAAAATAATCAGTTATAAATAATGATATACAGAGTGTTGTCGAATCCGACCGACAAATTCAGAAGGATGACAGTGAGTAGCATGGGGACAAAAAATCAACATAGAACAAGGGATCTCAAATCCCGTTTAGTCGATGAAAATCACGATGATAGCCGTCAGGAGGACGATGCGCCAGACGAGGGGAGTAGCTAAACGAATGCGGTGATTTAGAATATCATGGTAAGGTTGAAGAAACCCTCAAGTATGCAAATTTATCTTTCATCTGGGAAGAATAGAAGCGGGAGTACTGGCCACTGTGCACCAGAACGTGAGGTTCGTGCACTTTTTTTCGATAGCTGGGCTTAACCAACTTCATGCTACATATGGGGGAAAAGGATTAAACCCGGGGGCCGACCAAACCCGAGCCCCCCGCATAAAATATCCCAAAAGCACAAAATAATCCTCTTTAGAAATCTAGAACCTGCATTGAAAAAAAAAATTATTTCCAATTCAGCATTAAAAATGTTGAATTATAATTTTTAGATGAAATTTTAATAAATTGCCATAACTAAGACTTTTTTTATGCTATTCAGAGATGAAAAATATAATGTACTTCAAATGGTAGAACGTAACTAAAATTAAATAAAGACGCAAAAAATAAGAATTATGGTTCTTGAATCTATCCCCAGAGCTGTAATAAATTAGTTAGAATTTAAGAAGATAAATAGGATGAAGATTTAAATAAAATATTACACGACATTAATATAAAGCAGCCAGGGACAATGTTAAGAGTCGCAACATAATCATTTAGAATTTAGAGAAACTTCGTGATGACTTTACAGCTCCTCCGAGAGCTTTTGTAAGCAAGCCTTTGTGAAATATATAAATTACGTTCTAATTTAAAATGCGGGCTTCTACTTAGACCACATAAAAGATTTTAACAAGAAAACACGTTGCAAATTTATTACTACAGGTTGACCGCCCAAAATAAAGCATTATGAAAGGCCAAAAAAATATATCAAAGGAGAATTTAAAGGACCAATGACATTGCACAATACATGGATAAGGAGGAAATGAATCAAAAATCAAACACATTCGACTTGAGGAATGTGAAGAATCTTATTTTGAATAGTTATGGATGACCAACGGCATTGAAAGAAAAAGAATTTTGATGCTTTCTTGGGGAATGACAGATACACTTCATGTTGCTTCTATATGTTACCAAAATACATTTAGTGTAGCAATGGATGGTATAATATGGGCCAAACATTGATGTAACTGATTGAATTGATGGGAAGAACTAATTGAATTCCACACTTCATGTCGCTTCTACATGTTGCCAAAATACATTTGGGTGTAGCAACGGATGGTATAATATGGGCCAAACATTGATGCAACTGATTGAATTGGGGGGGAAAAACCCAATTAAATTTCCACACTTCATGTCCTTATGATTAATTTGTTTTAAATTTCCACACTTCTTTGCTTTTGATTGAACGGGATTGAATTCTACGTTTTCCATGTTGTTTTACGTTGCAAAAATACATTTGGGTAGCAATGGATGGATAATATGGGCCCAAAAACTTTGGGTTTAAACTGATTAATTGAGGGGGGTTTTTGTTTGAATTCCACACTTCATGTTACTTATGATTAAGGGATTAAATTTCCACATTTCCATGTTACTTTTGATTGAACTGAATTCTACGCTTGATGTTGCTTCTGCATGTTGCAAAAATACATTTGGTGTAGCAATGGATGGTATAATATGGGCCAAACATTGATGTAACTGATTGAATTGATGGGGGAAGGGGGGGGGGAAATAAAGGGGAAATTAAACCCGGGGTGGGAAAACGAAGAACTGTCAAACTACTTGTGGTCTAGCATTGTCTTGTAGAAATTTGGGCATAAGCTAGCTTTGAAGGATAAGAAAGACAAATAGCTTAAAAATTTCATAACACATTAGTAAAACTGTCCAGTTTTCTTGCAAGGAGTATAAAAGGGATACAGGATTTAAATTCCGTTATAGTATCCCAAACAATAGCACCAGATGATATCCCTCTTTACTTCCGCACCACGCCAACGTGAAGACGTTAAGCCACGATAGATTTAACGTTCGTCAGCCCCTCTGAACGACGGGTCATCAGTGGTATCAGGAGTTGAATTCGGGACTCGAAAAAGTGGGCCATGAGTTCGTGACCATGACTTATACGCTACCGTGGACAAGAAGGGAATAGATTTCCTTGATAGAGAATGACTATAACAAAGGAAAAATCTTCTAAAAGTTATCAAAAAATGATTCAGGTAAAAGAATTTCTAAAATGTTAAATACCAAACTATGAATTTAAAACTTCAACTGATTATTAAAAATAATTAAAAAAATTCTAAAATGTGTATTAAATATTGAAAATAAGTTTTTCTTCGCAGTTAAACTTATTTTTAAGTCCAGTTTACTACTTATAAAAAGACGTAGCATGACATTGAAATTATAAAATATATGGGTTTAATAATTAAATTAATGAAAAAAATACTATTAAAGTTTATCAGGTTTTAAAGTTTATTAATAATTAACGTGAAAACACTTGCAAATAAACCACTTGAATTTAAACTTACAATCACCACAAAGAAAAATTAACAATGACTTAATGCCATAAGACCATCTTTTTGAAAAAAAAAACTAATTAATGAATAAAGGTGTATCTCTGTGTCATTTTATCAATTAATTCGTTCAGATACTAATAATTACAGTGTTCATTAAATAAGATTTCCTCATTAAGTAGTCTTAAAAATAATCTATTAAAATCTGATGCCATAAAAAACAGTCTTAAAAAAATGAAAAGATAAGAGGGGGAAAAAGTGACATTCATAACATGTATTTCACTTTCTTCATTTCCAAATTATTATCAAATAAAAAAAAATAAGGAACAAAAGCTTGGAGGGGTTTTAATATTAATCTCCAATATTCACTCGCAAAGTACATTATTTTATGTCACTAATGAAAGTATTAATTAAAAATATTAACAAAGACCTTGTCCCAACAGACACTCCAAAGTTACTAGAAAAGTGAAAATCAAATATTTATGCTGGGATTTAGAAAATAACTACTTCCTTTGAATGCTATTATGCATGCTCCACTATTAAAAGCAAGATTGTAGAAAATGCTGCCTAAGCCGATAAACAGCAAGCCGGGAGAAAAAAAAATTAAATGATGAACTTCTTAGCTGTAAAAGAAAAATTAAATTAAGCCATTTATACTTTTACTTAGTTTTTAAGCTTATTTAAAGCAATGCCTTTCTCTTCTGAGCCAAGAACTTAAAAGTACTTAAAAACTATAAAAATAAAGACTCGACGAAATACCTTTTTAAGTGTTTTTTTTTTTTTTTTTTTCTACTCGCATTTTTTTTGGTTTTTTAATTTATTCTCTCTTCTCTTTGCACTATTCCTTCACTGATAACAAGAATGGTTTCCATGACAACGATTCAAGCAGTATTTTTTACAGCAATCATGAATCCTTTCATTGATGATGAGAAGAGAGAGAGAGAGAAAAAAAAAAGAAATGATTTAGTCATAAAAGAGAAAAGAACTGGAGTCTTTTTATTATTATTTTCTCTCTTTCTCTTTTTTTTTTTTTGCAAACACATATTCGGGGTGATTAAAAGCAGGGAAAAAAAAAAAAAAGTCAATTTTTAAGGATTTTTATTTAAATTGTTTCAATGTGAAAGAAAGTTTGTTTTTCGGACTCGAGAGGGCTTGTTCAGACAATTGCGAAGTGTTTGCATTGGAAAACATTTAAACTTCAGGTAGCAATGATCATGAAGATTTTTTTTAACAATGCCTTTTTTGTTTGAAGTAAAATTTGCTTTGTATTTCTTACCGGCTTCGAAATAGATTTATTTTTAAATAGATACGACCAATTTGTCTTTTTTTTTTCTCATTGTCCTTTTGAATAACTTTTGAAAGAAAACATACAAAAGGATTCTTTTTAATGCTTTTAAAAATTAAAATGGCAAAGAAATCTTTTGTAAGAAAGAATGGAACTTAGAAATAAAGGAAATGAGCAAAAAACTATTTTAATAAATCAAAATTACGAAGAAAAAAAAAAAAACCCTTATAAGTTAAATCTTTTTAAAGTAAAATCATTTGCCGTTCTTTATTGTAACAGCAATAATCCTGGTTTCTACTAAATGGGTCATCGAATATAATTTGAATGCACTTGATGGTAAATTTTGTAAAAAAAATTAAAAGGGAGAAATATCTTATTTTTTTAAATTTTAAATTTATTTTTTAATTATGACCAAAAATTTAAATTTTTTTTTTGCATAAAAGTTAAGGGATCCGATACGTTCGGAACCGAGATTTTAAAAAAAGGGAAAAAGGGTAAATTTTTAAGATATTTGGCACTTCGAAGAAAATGACCAAAAATTTTTTGGACATTTTGACAAAAAAAAATTTTTTTAAAAAAAATTTTGGCAAAAAAAATTTGAATAATTTTTTTTAAAAAGTTTTTTTTGGGTTCATTTAAAAATATTTTGCCTGATATAAACCTTTAGACCACTCTACAGAGGGAACTAGAATTTTTTTAAAATATATAACTTAGAAGCGGATATATTTATATTTTTTTTGCAACAGGGGAAAAAAATTTTTTTGGAAAAAAGCTTTTATAATTATTTCAAAATGGCGATAACTTTGAAAATAATGTGAATTTTTCAAAATTCTAGTTGAACCTCTGTAGAAAGGTCTGAGCTTTTATACAAAAAGGGAAAATCGTATTTTTAATAGAAGATTTTTTACAAAAAGGGGAACATTTTGAAAAAAAATTATTCAAGTTAATTTTTTTCCAAAATATTTGTATTTAAATAAATTTTTTGTGAAAATGTCCTTAAAACAACTTTATACATGTATTCTAATCTGAGTGACACTAAATATCATGAAAATTATCCATTTATACTCTTTTTTAAAGTCACGGTTCCGAACGTAGTCGGATACCTTAAAGGTTCTGTATGTTTTTTTAATCGAACAAAGTAATCAAAAGCGTTAATTCTATTTTAAAGCTATAACAGCTAATAAGAAAATGTTAGGTTTCAATTTTATTTCTTTAGACCAGCGATACTCAACCTGCGGTCCGTCGGTCTTTACTGAGTGGCCCGATAATGGCCCATTGCACTAAGAAATTCAATTATTAGAGAACAATGTACTAAAAAAAATTTGCAAAGGGAAAATTTTTTTTTAAACCAGAAAATTTAAAAATATCGATTTTTGAAAACAATTTGTTTTTTTAATGGTAGAATATAAGCAAGAGGCTTGGTCATTGATAAAAGGAAATAGAAATTATATATCCCATAACTCATTAAAAACGTCATAAAAATAAATAATTTTTTTGTGTTGTTTGATAGAAAAGTTTATTTAGTATTAAAATAAAAGCCAAAAATTAATTTTAATATTTTGATTAATTTTATTTGTCAAAGTTGCTTTGGTCTTATAGTGTGTTTTTTCCATTATCCACATTTTTCGGCCCGCATGAAATAGCTGTCATGTGTATGTGGCCCACGTGAAATACCTATCTTGTCATTGCGGCCCGGTGGGAAAAAAGGTTGAGTACCCCTGGTTTAGACCCTAAGCGCAACATTTTGTTGGTGTGGTAAAAACAATAAATTAATGCAACTGCATAAAGTCAGAACCGCCATTCATACTTCAAAAGATACCATTGCACTCTTTGAAAGAAAAATGAAATCTGACGCAGGTATTGCCTTTATACTTTTTCAGCATATTCCTGTAAAGTCTTCTGACATTTCACTGAGGGAATATTGGACCTTTGATCTTCTGAATATTTTTTCTACACGTAAATCCACCGCGATTGATGGACTCTGGAAAATAGTGAGAGGAATGGGGTAAACAAAAATAACCCTGAAAGTTTTATGAAAGGCTTTTTTATCATAAAAAAATCCGGAGCAGAATTCTTATCCATAAAGAAAGTCATGAAACTGAACATTTTAATAATTAGTTTGCTTTTTAAACATCATTGAAACGTTCCCAAAATAAAAAAAAAGTATGTAAAAGAGAAAGTGTCTCACTCACGTATCCCGTAATTTCCAAAATTATTAGACCAACAGTCTTGAAATTTCATCTTGATCTCAGACTATTACAGTTTTCATCAGAAGTTTTAGAATTATGCTTTCTGGTAAAAACTTTTGTGATTTGTCAGAATACGTGGATGATGCAAGATCTCGTCATCTTGTTTTAAAGACACTAACGTATCAGTTTTTTAGGAGATACAGTTATGATTACTCTGCGTTCAGCGGGTAAGTTAAAAATTAATTATCATGTGAGGTCTTGGAGGGCTTAAGATCATTATGAAATGAAATCCCTCTAGAGAAAATTTAAGTGATTTTTCATGATATATAAACAGGAATTTACAATTTTGCTTGTGCTTAACTTCAAATATTCTTGCCAGTTGTTTAATGAAATAAAGAATCCAATATTTGACGACTTGGGAATAATGTCCGTTTAGTTCATATCCCTTGTATAGTCAACTTACAAAGCTTCTGATGCCGTTAAGGTTCTACTCCTACTACTTGAAATCAATGGATAGATCAACGAGAGTAAACGATTCCTGGGAAACGTCAATTTGTTCCAAAGTTCGAAGAGATCTGGACTCGCACAATTAGCAAGAGAATGCAATTCCGAAACTCAGGCACTCCCTCTCAAACCCAGATTCTATTTTTGTGAGATTTAATTCCACGAGAAGGATTCGTGACTCAGAATTTTAATAACCTGCCTCTTCCCGAGAACTTAAAATTACGCCCGCGAGATTTAATTAACTGAAAACGGCCGGGGCATCTCACTGCTGCGCCCCGGCGCTCCACTATTAATTGGTGCGGCAAAGAAGTGGGGCACACCGTTCGCAGGGGTCCGGTGAATCCCAGATTTTAAAAGTTTGCTGTTGTCAAACACACGGTTTAATTAATATAGCCAGTCATTAATTTACAGGATAACAATGGCTGGAGGTTTAGTCCAGGTGACGATTTAAGTCTCTGGGGGTTCGTTTCAAAGGCGAGAACATTGACTGAAGGATTAGGACGGAATACAGATTATTCTTCCTGCCAAAAAGGGATACAAAGTAGTGTTTACTTAGCAGAAGTTGTCTGTACATCGCGGAATGTAAATGATGGTTATAGTAATAGAAGGTAATTTTACGCCGTTATATTCGGGTATAGTGTGATGTGATTTATCCCTTCAGTATTCAATGTGTCAAATTGAATGCATAAATTACACTCGCCACTAATTACTTTGAGCACTGGATAATAGTTTTGAAATATGTATAACAAGCTGATTAATCATTTATATTAATTCACATGAGAGATGACAGAACTTGAGTGATTTTTCTTTGTCTTTTAATATAGCAAAAACGTGGAAATAGTTATTGCGTTTAAGTTATTTCTAGACAGTGTTATTAAAATATATAAATAATTGCGAAACTGAAGTAATCAAAGTTTACATGGAAAGACGTAACTTTTACTTTTCTGGATTAAAAACAGATATTTTTTTAGGCTGAATATTCTCGATAATTAAATAAGGCAATTCGGGTAGATGCATATTAAATTTATCGTAGCTTAAAATACCATGCATTTTTATGCTGTAGTTACAATGTGAAATGTTAGCTTAGGATTTCATCATTCTCAAGTGACCTTCGACGTTTCCAACAAGTTTTACGCTTCAAAATAAAACTTAAAAAGTAAATAAATTTATTTTTAACACATGGATATCTTGTAGAGCTTGCTGACTTCTGAACGCCATGTTTCACTCATCGTTAGGGTAATGTATTTGGTACTGAATGCTCCGGAAGTATATGGTAAAGTGTTACACACTCCAGCATAATTCACATAACCTAGGAGCTCGATAATTCCATCAGTATGAATGAGCAGCGCCCGAATGTCGCAGGCAGTGTACGCCAAACCATGGTACTGCGTTAGAGCATGATATAGCATTCCACAGGTAAAATCGGATTGGATTTGTTACCCTTGTCGGTGTCAGACTGCCAATGGTGAAGCAGAAGCGTGCCTCGTTGGAGAGCATGGAATTGTATCATTCCGTTCTGCAAGTTAGTCAAGCGCTATAGTTGCAAAGGAAGAGTCGTTGCTATTGGGTCAATGGCAGTCTTTTTAACAGGCGTCATGATTACAAACTATTGGAGGTTAGCCAGCTGAATTTGGTTCTGGTTAACAGAAAAGAATTTAGCGACGCCCTGAGCATGCTGCAACAGATTTCTGAAACTGAAAATTGGGCCTTAAGACTTCTGACGGCAGATCCGTTGTTTATAGTTTTTGACCTCCTTCTAGCTGTACTGGCACACCTCGAACATGGCACATTCTATTCTTCCAATTATCTTTGTCACGACTTTTGCACCGTGGGCACATGTTGATGTCCATCCGCTGAGATATGATGAACGGACCAAATTTCTCTTTTGTGTGTGTGAGTTTGATTACTTGACCCATTGTGAATTCTTATATTTGCTGGAAACTTTTCCATTTGCAACGATCTATTTTTTAGATATGTGACACGTTTCTTTTTCAAAAACAAAAATAGCTCCCCTGATTACTTTTTCTCAGTAACTGATACTGTTGCCAGTTTCTTAGCTCAAATCCGGTCGCTTACCGCGTACAAGGCAGTGGTGTATTTTGGATTATTTATAAGATTTTAGGAGCTACGTGCGTCTGATCTGTGATTGCCATCTCTTTAATATTGTATATTCCATTTAGCAGCTTGTGTAATGTACTTAATATACCTTTTAGACTTAGTTATGACTTACACCTTGTTATCCTTGTATAATATGTTTCTACTCACGTCCATCATACTACTTAAAAGTTTGGTTGCTTTAAGCCAATGCCGAGTGACATAGTTCAGAAGTACAAGGTGCTGTGAGGCTACTTCCTTCACCAAATTTCTACATATAAGTTGAGAATAATTTAAAAGTTTGATGTGAAGCAATCTCTATAATTTGTCGAATCACACCCAATTCTTCGCTTATTATTATTATTATTTTGTTTTCGTTCCAAAATGGCTGGCTCACATTTTAAAGCCATATATATTCCTTTGTCAAATTATTTTTCAGTTTTAATTTATTTAAATACGTAAATTGTTGTAAGACGCCGCATTTTTCAGTCATCCATACATTCACATTCTGAAGTAGTCTAGAGTCCGGTGGTGCATCCCAAACTAGGTCATCAACAATTGGGACTAAGACTCTTATCCATATTCTCGCTCTAAGCTCCTGAAGATGTTTTTATATATTTATGAATATAAATTTTATATCATGTCGAATAATCCCACGAGTTTCTATAATTATTAAGCTTAATTTAGGGCTTTTAGAATTTTATGAAATAAATACGAATTCACTTGTGAAAAATCCTTCATCAAAATATTATTACTTAGCATTTAATGCATAGTCAACCAGAAAGACAGAATTTTGAAAGAGAATAATACCAGTTATTACGAGTAATAGTAAGAAAGATTATTATACATTTTGTGACGGATCTATACGCGTACCTTCTTCTAATCTTCTTGGGAAATCTTTTGGGCTATCATTAAGATTTATTCACAACCAACCTTTTTGAAGAAGAAACCGTGATAGAGGCAAGAAAGAGGGATGAATCCCTCACAATTTCATTTGCGCAAAGTTTCCTTTTTGTTTCCTTCCTCGTTATTTTCATTGTTTATATTTTGCATTCGTTTTACATTCTTGCTATGCTATATTTTATTGAATCTTAAGAAAAATTGCATGAATAGAATATCTTCAAGCACATACTTTATAAGAGTCGAAGTTATACCCATAGTTTTCCGAAGAGATAAATAATTTTATTTAATGAATTTACGTAAGAAATTTGTGAAACAAAACAAAACTATGGAAGTCTTTAAAGAAGCCAAATATTAAGTATATCCAAGTGAAAAGCTTTTTCAAGAAGCCTTATAATCCCCTTTTAGCAGTGGCGCACGCAAAAATATTTCAAGGGGGTCCAGGGACGGAAGTCCACCCTTCTCGTATCATGTTCTTTTGATTTTGTCGATTTTCGAGAACAAAAAACAGAAAAAAAATTAATTATTGATTAAATAATTAGCTTAATTACTAAAATTAATTTTAATAACAGATACTTAATTAAATTTTACGTACTATATACATACGATAGTAATCAAACGCAAAAATATCAAGGCCTTTGGGGGGGACCCGAAGTACCCCCTCCCTCTTGTGTGTGCCAGTGCCTTTTAGTAAAATTTAACCTGAAACACATACTCTCAAAATAAAAAGAAATAAAAATTACATATAAATATTTTATAAACATGGAAAATTTTTCAAATGTTCTTAAAAAGAAGATGCAATATCATCGATATTGACAAAATTTTATTTGGTCATTTTTTTAAAATTTAGCTTTTTTTAACAAACTTATATGCACAACCTTTTCATTATTAAAAATATATATATATTTTCTTTCGTATTTTTCGCTTGTTATTATTTTCCTCACTACAATATATTTTTTTTTAAAAAAAAGAAATGACCAATGAGGCTTCAGCGTTTTCTACCGTTGTCAAACTTCTACCCAATGACGTCTGACAGACCAACTGCCTACAGCAAGTAATTCTTTTTAGTCATGACAGTGACACAATGGAATATGTCACTGGTCATCGAATTTGTTTGGCAGGTTAGGTAAGGCCTGTCAGCGTTGAAATGTAGAAAAAGATTTGTAGAGAGAAATGTTCTTTTTTTTGCATATTTCTTTGGCATTGTTAAAAAAACACATCTCCATTGAGATCCAAAGAGAAAGAGAATAATAGTAATTGAATGACTTATAAAATATTCTGTATTATGAAAGCTTTGTGTGCCATCCAATACAATTCATCACAGTATTATTTCGCATGCTGTATTTTTAACGTCACTCATGCTTTTAAATACTAAAATATGTTCAGGAGGGGATTACTTTCAAGTGAATCAAATTAAATTATTTTATTCCCCTTTTTTGGTGAACTACATAGAATTTTTGTAAGTTTTATTTGAATTACTATTTAACAAAAGTAATACATAGAATATTTATTAAGTTCAAATTTAAGCTTTCAACCAATCCAAATGTCTAATTAAATTCCAACAAAATTATACAATGCGCCATTACAATATTTTGCCTTTCTTCGTACCAGATCCCTTTTGTAATATACAGTTTATTTACTTCGGGATAAATGTATATTAATGTTAAATAAATTCTAAAGTCCAACCGGTATTTTTGAAACGGTAAAAAGGGCATAAAATACATGTAAAGAAATTTTTTTTCGTATTCGTCGTTACCATCAAACTCTCTTGTGATCTTTCTGAAAGGAGATGAATTCCACATCTATCCTGAGATTTGGAGTGAAGATAATCTTGGATGACGATTTTGTCATCATCAAGACCAGGGATGGGCATTAAATCAATCGCGATTGACCAGTGGACCGCTTAGGCATTTTGGGGGATCACCTTCACTAAGACCTAAGATGTGCTTACTAAAAGAAGCATATTTATGGAACACCTACGCCAGCAAGACTGTAAAATTGACTTTTGACAATTCATGTGATTTTTTTACTTAAGGTATCCAACTACGTTCAGAAGCGTGATTTTGCAAAAGAGTATAAATGGATATTTATGATATTTAGTGTCACTGAGATTAGAAAATGTATATAAAATTGTTTTAAGAATAGTATTACAATAAAAAAAAATATTTAAGTACAATATTTTGACAAAAAATGAACATAGAATGACCCATTTTCAAAATATTCTCCTTTAGTGAAAAATGCTTCTATTATAATAATATTTTGCCTGTAAAGCCTCAGACCCTGTACACAGAGGCTCAACTAGAATGTTTGAAATATATAACTTAGAAGCGAGTTTATCCATGTTTTACGACAACAGAGGGGACAATTTTTAAGAAAAAAACGCCGATCATTATTTCAATGGGTGGTAACTCTGAAAATAATGTGAATTTTTCAAAAATCGTAGTTCAGGGGACTTTCATTTTTATATATAAGCGCGCGCTCACAATACCACACACACACACACACACACACACACACACACACACACACACACACCACACACACACACACACACACACACACACACACACACACACACACACACACACACACACACACACACACACACACACACACACACACACACACACACACACACACACACACACAATAACACACACACCATTATTTTAGAAGCATTTTTATAAAAGAGAATATTTTGAAAAAAAAGATTATTTCTAAGTTAATTTTTTTCGCCAAAATATTGTATTAGCCAATTTCGTCAAAATGTCCTTAAAACAATTTTTATACATTTGTTCTAATCTAAGTGACACTAAATATCATGAAAATGATCTCTTTATCTGTTTTTAAAATTACGGTTCCGAACGTAGTCGGATACCTTAAGCAAATGATTCGATAAATGTGTAGACGACACATGTACATTAATTGAAAGCGAACGACGCCATTTAACACGTTCATTGCCGCTGTAGGGAAAAATGCGATCACTGCAATTCCAGCTATAGAAATAAATATTTCTCCATACGCCGACTGAAATGCAGAATAAATATTGATAATCAGCCCTTCCCGCGATCGCACAGGATTGGCTATTGGGACATTATCTCCCACCCAGTGCTTCTACGGGATTGGGTGCTCGGGCTGATGTCATGTCCTGCGATGGCGTGGGACACGACAGCGAATAAATTAAGTACATACGTTGGTTTCCGATTTATCGGTTCACATATATTCTTTGCACGTTGCATTGAATACGTCCCCACTTCACTGTCCAGTAGTAGTCTGTCATATTTTAAAAGAGTGGTACAATGTGTCGATAACAAGAAAAGAAAACATACTGTATTAATACAAAAGGGACACACCAACGCCACTGGGTAGACTGCAACGCCTTAATAACATTTGAAGTATCCCGTACCATGTGGAAAAGTCTACCCACCCCTAATCAAGACCATCAAAGAATCTTTGGTTGAAATATAAGGTAAACGCACGAAACCGTTGACAGCAAGTGCCGAGTAAAGAAAATAAGGAGCATATGACAATCCGATTGGCGATATTGACAAATAAGTCGCGATTGATAACACTATATTGATTGAAGGTGTTTGCCTTCATCATGACCGATGCGGATTGCAGTCAGCCTGAAAATATAAGATAATACAAGTCGGCATCAATGGTTTGTTTATAAGTGTGTGACGGTGTGATATCTACATAAACTAGTACAAAACATCACGCGACAACGATCGTTATGGCGTGGTCGATAAAGTACTTGCGTTCGAAACGCAAGGTACACAGATCTAATCTTCCTTGCTTCATTGGTGACCCTGTTGGGGCAAAAGAACCTCACCCTTCGCGCGCAGCAGTCGTGGCGACATCTGTCCACCGCAAAAGCAACCAAACCGTCAAACATTGACGCCATCACTCAGCAAAGCCGTCTCACACAAATGACGTCACTTACGATGACGCAACCCACAAAGTGACGCAACTGCTCACATGCTCGCCACGAATATGGTATCGTTCGTTCGCCTATTCGCCGAATCACTGGCATGAGGATATGTGGCGGTGTGGTATCTATATAAACTAGTACCAAACATCACGCGATGACGATCGTTTTGGCTTGGTCGATAAAGTGATTGCGCTCAGAACGGAAGGTAGATCGAATCTTCCTTCCTTCAAGTGGTTACACTACCTCCAATTGAACCATTTCTCTCCCATCTCACCACATGCTCAGCAAAACCTTCTTAGGATGAAGATTTAATTTCGATGTCAATGTAGGTGATTCAGATTATTGATACACAATACGTCGACGCTTCATGTGTCAAGGTGCGTAACTCATTTTTGTATCGAAAAAGCAACGAATCACAAGTAGGAATTCACAAGTGTTGCTAATTTACTTTAAGCTGTGATTTAGAACCAAATAATCTTGCTTTCTGATGTAACTGATGCTTTAAACAGACTTTCAGTCGACGATGAAGGCTTCAAGTAATTCTGACGTAATTGGATTTGAGTAGTTTTTATGTTGATCAAGAGCCTCTTCCCTAAGGAGCGAAAGACATCCACAATATAATTGGTTTTGACATCTTCAGTCTTCTCTGAATTTCATAAATTAAGGATAAAGGTATATTTTGCCGTCTATTGCATTATTTCCATAAACGACGAATACACCGTGATGTTGATTTTATACATCTCATACAACAAAGTATGCTGCCCGTGCTCCTTATCATTCGCTATGTTTTATCGTCTCTGATATTTTTACCAAATGCTGTTTTATCAAAAATGCCGTGGATTCTACGCTTGGTAGAAACACATTTTATGACGTGGGATGACGTCACCAAAACAGTTGTCACCAACTCCACTCCTTTTTCAAGCTACAGACTTAGCCTCGTTTTCGTTTGTGTCACACCTTGTATGTGGTGTGCTTTAAAGTCATTCAATTATAATACAAAAAATAATAATCATTGACTATTTATTTTATTTTATCTAAAGTAAAAAAGCTTTTTGTACCGAATTGGTTACTATATTATTATTATTTGCTTTCGGTTTTACAGACGCAAATTTTTCTCATAGGATTTATGAATAGATTTTTTAATAAAATAAAAAAAAAATACCATTTGAATATTTTTCTTTTTTTCGCTGAAATATTCCTTAATTTAATTTCTTTTGAATTAAAAATTTAATTATTCAGATTATTATAAGAGCTTGTCTTAGAGACCGGCTTAAAAATTAAACAAAATCTTATAAAGAGCAATTCTTACCAGTTCGTAGATCGTTTAAAGGAAACGAAAAAATTAGATAATTCTTTTCCTACAAATTACAAATCTTCTTTTATAATTAATTTCTTTACTTGAAACAATAAGAAACATCGCACAAATGTTCTTAAAAGAATCAGTAACAATTAATTATTAACTTAACACATGATTTTAAAAACTGAAGAAACACTCTTCATAACTCACTTAAAAAACGAAAGATAATTTTTATGGCATCAATTTTGGAAATTCTTTTTTCAAAAAGGAAATTGTTTTCAGAAACTTCTTTTTAATAAGATATTTTCTGAAACAATTTTTTTTCCGAAGCTTAGCGTGAAATCCAGTTAAATATGATTGATACGCGTCGTCACTACGTCGTAAAAAATTATTTTTTCCCCACCATTTTTTAGATGACACTTTGCTAATTTCACAGAACACTAATTGTAGATTATATTTAATAAAGAATGACTAATTCCTTCCCAATTCAATCAATTTTTTCAACCCTCTTGACAAAACAAAAAAAACTAAAAATTAAAATTTGTGAAGGCTGGGAGCTACATTGTATTAAACATTAATCCATTTTTTAACAGAAAAAAAAATCTAATCATGAATTGCATACAACGCCAATCGCTTCCAATTTACAGGGAAATTCGTCACACTGCCTATTCTCAATTCATTAGAAAGCGGGTATTATAATTAGCTAAAACTTTCGTCACGTTGTTACCATGGTAATCTGTGTGACGTCTCCCTTGGCAACTACGTACAAACAATCTCGCCAAATCGTTGGCGGCGTTGGAGAATTTTTGATAAATGAGACATTTTCGACTTTTGACAATTTGAAACTTAACATTATTGTGCGCATAAGCTTCAAGTGTATAGAATATTTTTTCTTTTATTTTTTTTTTTTTTTTACCTCATTTTCTTCAGGTTGGTTGTTTCTGACTTCAATTATGGTAATAGAGCCGACATGTTTTCTACCTTTTTTTCAATATTTTTATTTCGTGCATATTTTTTCCCTCTGACATCACATGCATATTTCGTGGCTTAGCATCATTTCGACAATTAGGATGGGAATACAAGTAATTATTTTACCGTCCGTGAATTTTTGTAATGGAATGTCTTTTCGTTGTTTATTATTCATGCAAATAAGAATAAATATTCTACATGTTGTAATTGTTAATGCAAAATATAAACAGCCATATAAATGTTAGCACAAAAACGTGTTTGTTAAATCAAATTTTTCATACTGTTTACTGGTATCCAGAAATTAAGGAAATTGCTTAGCAATATCATAAACCAGCAAGCTTTTAAATATTTTATAATGGTACCATTATGATGATGGTCTATTTTTGCTTAAATAACAGAAATATTAAAGAATAATAAAGGCTTGCTTACCCTCTAATATAAAAAATTATAATTTGAGTTTAAGTTACTGTCTGTTATTTAAATATAATGGTTCTCATAAATTAATATTAAACAACTGCGAATGATGTAAATACTTGAATACATAAAGAAGCAATTTTTGACGAATGGAGATAGAAATGCATTTAAAATCATACTTCATGATTAAAGATGTATTTTCAGCTACACAAAAATTTATTTATACATTTTTTATTTAATATTTACAAATGTTTTAAAATGTACTTTGCTTGTATGTTAAAATTTTTATTCTTTTATGAATTGATTTACATCAACTAAGTTAACAACGCCTACAATCTCGAAACAGTTTTAAAAATGAGTATTTAAACTCTCTAGAATTTTGGAGTAAAAATACGAATTAAAAAGAAAAAATATTCTTTTCAAAAAATGAGAAAACTATATTTTATATAAGATAATTGGCATAACTTAAATTTAATATATTTTTAGGCAGTAGACCAGATCTTCCCACCGTGGTCCAGGTGGGCCTGGGGACCCTTTGAGCCTGGAAGTTCTATCAAAATTTTGAAAAAGTTCAAAAGCAGTGGTTCTGGAACCTTCGATCGCCACGGCTCCCCTTTATGTATCAGGTTGACATAGCGGACCCCCAAGATTTTCAACATCCCTCCCCAACTTAATATTCTCGAACAAAATACAAGTTTTAGTAGAATTTCTTCATTGGAGACTATTTAGTAATCTAGTCTATAGTATGGCACATCTTTCAACTTTTTCACGAAATCTCAACGTTACAAGAGAGACTCCTTGGACCCCTGCAGGGTTCATGGACCTAAATTTAAGAACCGTTGGTCTACAGACTTTTGGGAATCTATAAAAACTTTTCTTTTTCAAAATTTTATTTAATTTTTATGTATTGTAATTATTAAATAATAATAAATTTTAATAAGTATATTATGTATAGATAAAATATAGAGATTTGCTTAGTGACGCGGAATTCATGTATCTAAAGCGGAATGTTGTAGTATAAAAAATAGAGCACAAATATATATATATATATATATGTCAGGCCGCAGGCCTGCAGGTAAATTGAGGAAGGCTTCATCTCTATAATAACTTCTTTATTTTGCTTCAATCACATAAAATCCAACATGGCAGCCCTTTGGTGCGCAACCGAGTAGAACAATGACAACCAATTCGGCGAGGAGTCACCAGCTAAGACTTTTCGAGTATGCGTTCTTCTTCGTCAGCGCTTGCTCCACCTTTAAATAGGCTTATTTATCCTCAAATCCTTACTCGATGGTAAATAGTTCGCTATATTTTTATTTATTACTTACTTAATTTTGAAGCTAAACTTTTCAAACCTGACATATATATATATAAATCCTTTTTTTCCCAATTTTATGTTCACATTCTTTGATAAGTTTTTTCTTCAAATTCTTTTATGCAAGTAACAGTATTATGATTATTTTTATAGAGAAAAATGCAGGGGTGTCTGTGAAAATAATTATTCTTTTAAACGAGATCGATATAGGAAAAAGTTTGGAAACTCTTGCTCTAGAACCTTTATACACTAACTCTGTCATTATAAATTGAAAAATTTCAAATTTAAAGATATTTTTTAGTGTCGTGGTCAGTATTAAAATTATGTAGAGCAAAATGATTTTTAGGTGTGATAAAATATAGAAATACCAATTTGTAGTAGTTTGTATGAAAAAAAATCACATTTTTTTAAAAAAGCTTTCCGTTTTAAGTTTGTTCCGGCTTATTTTTTAAAAAAATATTCTGATACTATAAAAGATACTAATTTTTGAAAGTTACAATTTCTTTTGAAACGGCGATGAAATTAACTTACAGAGGGATTATATTTTTAACACGTTGCCATGGTAAGTATGTTACGATTTACCTTGGAATGTTCAATAAAAACTTTTTTTTGTACACAAGAAATTAATTCTCATTCGCCTAATATTACTCTGCGTATAGTTGTAATAAAAACTAACAACAGATTATCTAAAGTAAATAAATATTATTGAAAAGAAAATACCGTATTCACTTGAACCTAAGTCGCACTTTCTTTCCAGAGGTAATGCTTCTGAAAATCAGGTGCGGCTTAGAATCGACGGAGAAAAATTCGTCGGATGGGATAATTAAAGCAATTATAAGTTAATGTATGTATTCGAAAGTTTATAATACTGAGATAAAATAACTAATTACTCACTTCTTATTAGTTCTCGTTTTAAATTTATTTTATTATCGTAAAATGGGAATCGATAAACCATTTTACACTATTCTTCATCTTTCACAAAAATTTGAGAACTTGGGATGTGCTTGGAATCGATAGCGGCATAGATTCGAATTAATACGGTATATTTAAGTGGTTGTGTTCATGTGCTTGCAACCTTTCATTTCTTTTACTTTACCTTTTCCCTTTAACTTAAATAGCATATTTCATATTATAATATTTTACAGAAAAGAATATCAATTCAATTCAAAGGATAGAAAATAAGGTTTATTTCCTTTTATTCCTTATTTCCTAAGGTTTCCATTCCTTGACTTACAGTGAGAGAGCATAAATTACTAAACAAATATTTTATCATCTATTCTTAACATATATAGCCTGTTTAAAAACTATGTTTATTAGGTAAGTAAAGGTTTAAATTATAGTGCAGAAACTATGCTTCTGATTTAAAACGTAATATACATAAACAAAAAATTGGAATTTTTTATGATATTCTTCCGTGCAATGTAAATAATAAGTTTTTTTCCTGAAAGGATGCAATTTGTAAGTTATCTGTAGTACTAGTCATAAAAGCTTCAGTTTTTTAGGCGACTTTTGTTCACTTGTATTGAGTATGGTGAACACGTTTATCTTCAAGACTGTGAATGTCCTTTACGTGATGTCTCGTAGTTTTCTAATAGACGGTAGACACCATTTTAAGACTTTTTCTTCAGTTAAAAGCACTTGTTGAAATTGAAAATTTGGCATTAACATGTTTCTGGTCAAATGTGTTATCTAAGAGACGAAATTATTTAAATTAGTTATTTGTTTGCTGCTTCTGACCAAGAAAGCTGATATCTAATTTTGTATCTTTTAGTCTCAATCATCCTGCTTCAAAACGCGCGTGTATAAGCCTTCAAATATTCAGATGATTTACTTCAACAAGGCTGCTAAAATAATTTTGCTTCTCCTTCGATGAGGTTAGTTTTTCCATAAGATTTCTATTCTACTTTGATGTTAATTTCATGAACTCTAATGAATATTTGGGTCATTTTCACTTAACATTCCGACATGAACTTCCAGTTCAAATTTGTTAATTAAGTCAGTTAATTTTTCTTCGGTTAATACTCAATATTTGTTGAATCTTCAATGTATTCAGTAATGTATGCCATTATAATAAAGATCAAAGAAGCTAATTTTCATACATTCCAGGCAAAAGTGATGTCTGAATAACATTTGTCTCATCATGCTTTGTTGACAGGCGCTAAATTGTATCCCACTCGAGAATTTTTTTTCTCGACTGCAAGTCGCAAACACCAAAGGACGAGGGAACAAAATTCGTAATGATTGGCACTTTTAGAGATTCCTTTCTGCCTTTGTCGTGAAACACGCGCACGAAGAGTGATCTCATAACCTGAAGGTGGGGAGTTCGAAGGCAATTCTTTGTTAGACAGCTTGAAAGTGGAAGTTCTTTGGTGGTTTGCTCCAAAGCAGCAGTTAAGATCACTAAGGGCGATTCACCCATCAACAGTTTTTTGCCGTAGTGATTACCCAGGTATTGGGCACTTGATGACAGCATAGCCTTATATTACTGGTTGATTATGTGCATATCCGGAAAAATCAAAAGTAACCCTAATTAAGACATTTCGTAGAAATCATGATTAGTAATGCAAATTGCTGTGACAACAAATATGTTCTCAATGAGGCAAAATCCTACGGGAAATATATGTCAATTGCACAGTGTTAGTTTAAAAACCACCTTCTCTATAAATTGCTCAAAAAGTCCAGCAACAGCAAAAAGATTTTCCTCTCTAGGAAGGGGATATGCAACGACCCCTTTTCCTGTTTGTCTCAAATAACAAATAACATGGATAAAAGCATTTAATGACTAGTTTGAGAAGGGTGTAGCTATGGACAAGCAGGTAGGTGGAGCAAATAAAACACTCATGTCAAATTCATCTACTTGTAGTCGAAGCTCTATCTCATTGTCTTCTGCTTCGTATATTATTATATTTTATATTTTTGAGCAATTTTAAATAAGTAGCACATTTATAATTACATTGCACATCGTATTTAATTTTTTACAAATTTTATTGAATTTCCCGATTACTCAAATATCTAGATTCATTAGATCGAAGTGCTCACAATGCATTCATTCACTCTTATTTTTACTGGATTATAATACAAGAATAGTAATAAAAGCTAACTGCACCCTTATTCACCACTTGCTTTAACAATATTTAGCTCAAACTTGTTAGTCGATTTTATTTTAACAAAAAATGTCGTCAGACTAAACAACTTTTTTCTTAAATTTTGTAAATGAGTCTCGAAAAGGGAGAAAACAGTGTAACAGTTCTCGTAACTTTCCGAAAACTGTGAATGATCTTAATCATCAAATGCAGATCGGCACGTCTTACAAGGCATATTTGCGTTTATATATGATAGCTGATATACATAAAATAAGTTTTAATTAAAATATAAAGTTATTTAACAAAACAATTTTACCATTTTAACTAAAATTAGTAATAATAAATAGTATTATTAGCAATAAGTAATGCTAAATAAAATTGGCTGTCAATTGTCAATAAAAAGATCGCGAAACTTTTTTTTCCTGGGAAAATAACGAGTTAGAGGATAACAGATTATTTTAGTCGTTCCTTAAATAAAATTCTCTAAAATGAAAAAAGAAAAAGATTCATTTCAATCGGAAAAAAGTGAGGATTCGAACTAAAATAAATTAAGCGTTTTTTTTTGCAAAAAGAGAGAGAGAAAGAGATTTTGTTCAGCTCGTTCCATGCTGTGCATTCATTTCAATCACTGTGATAGAAAGGTGATAAATGTTGCCAACATTCGTATTGCTTTTCAAGAAAAAAATATTAAAAAAAAATAGTCGTTTGGCAAGAACGTAGAAGTTGTATTTCCCTTCTCCTTCGAGAAGTTACTTTTCTGCAATGGCAAAAGCGGAAATTGAAAAGCTAGCCTGTACAGGAGAAGAACAGCACAACTCCGTTCGGCGTTTTGCTAATGAGATCTGTAGGAATTGCTGATAAGTCGCTATAGTTCGATGCAAATTTTCGCCTCGCTTTCAAAGCATTCTTTTTTTTCGCTCTACTATCCTCATATTCTCAGTAGTTTCTTTTATTTTTGTACGCGTCGAGATTTCAGTTTTAAATGTTTCGCTGCAGGCAACTTGCAACTGATTGCTTCAGTCGAACACGGAACAACAAACGACGGATACACCGATGCTTTCTTTGAAAAAAATAGTACCTTAAGATACATTGCTTTTTTGAAATTTGTTCTTATTTTTTTTCTTTCGTTCTTTCGAGAGAGAAAAACGAAGCGCATATTTGTTATTTATTCTGAACTCTGAAATGCCTTGTTTGTTTCCAAACAATACCTTCGAAAAAAGGTGGAACATTTAGTTCTTGATTGATGGATAACGCTAAAAATATTATGATATATAACTTATTAAAAAGATGACAAACGTTATAAAGATTTTTAGTAACTTTTTAATGCAAGTAAAGTTACTTCAGAACACCTTCAAAGAAATTTATGGGGAAATTGCCTTTACTTGTTGTAAAAGAACAATATCCAAAAGTTGTTTTGAATATCAAAATATTTCAATGTTAATATAAATGCACTATGGTTATGTCAAATACATTTGCTTATTATAAGCGTCTGTAACTATTACAGGATTCATAAGGTTGCTATGAATTAATATTAGTATGTAACTGTTCATTTGCTTAAGACGTAAAATAATTAAAAATAATAAGAAAAATACATAATATGTAATTTTTTTGGATCAATATGTCAGTTTAATTTGGATCAACCTGTAGTTTTATTAGGCATTTCATTCGATCTCTCTCAAGTATGCATTATTATTTTACAATATTATATTTACAGAATAATTTAAAATATCTGAGGAAAACAATACTTATTACACGACACAATAAATTGAAATAAGTAATACGAATAAAAGTGTAAAATGTGAATGTTTTATCATCGGGCCCAATTCATTTGACAATTCTTTATAAAAATAAAAAAAATAATAATAATAAAAAACTTAAAAAACTTCTCGTTTACGTAATTGCGTTCGGAATTCTCCTACTTTGATAATTTTGTTTAAAAAGGAAGATAAGGTTAAAGTTAAATACAATAATCACCATCCTTCATGCAAGTTGATATTCATCATGGAAATATTTTTGTGCATTCATAATTTTCAAAATTGTGAACTTCTTCATTTTTCCTACACGTATTGAAATTGATCGATGAGATTTAAAATTTGAAAAGAAAAGAAAATGCTTCCTTAAAATTTTTAACCGCTTTTTTAAAGAAAATAAAGATTCTAATGGATGAGTTTCCAAAATAAATCATTATGAGTATGTGAGATTTAATGTAAAATTTATAGTGCCTTTTTTTTTCTCCTAAAACAATTTGAGTCGAGAAAAATTAAATGATTTATACAAAAACGTAATAAAATGAGTCTTGAACTCGTGTCTCACCATCCACAAGACCTCAATTTCACCAACTAACATACCTCACTCGATAGTTCAGAAAACAAAATGATGTGGTAATATTACTAAAATACATTTTTAAAAAATTCGCTCCTTTTTTAAATTAATACACATGGGAAATAGTTTTTACCTCTGAGATAAAATTTCAAAAGAGATCGTATACTTCAAACAGTATTTCGCTGCACTTTTTTTTTTTTGAATTTTTTTTCGAGCCTACCGATATTAGAGCACGTTTAAAAAACATGAATGTTTCACATTAATATGAATTAGGATTAATAATAATTACACTTTGTTGTGTGAATGTTGAAAAAGATAATTAATTAAGTGATATATCGTGAGTAAACCATAAAGCTCACATGTAAATAATTAAAGTCAGTTAAATATTATCAAAATATACGTAATTAGGGCGTCTAGTTATACTAATTATTACGATTAATTAGCAATATAAACGTTTTCTAAAATAATATTCATAATATAAGTTAATAATATAGCTTATGCTATCAATTTTCAAAAGATACAGTAAACGCATATATTATGTTTACGATGTAGTTCCATAAATTTATTTAAATATTTCCCTCTTTCTCTTAGTGTAAAGGATTTCTTTACAAAACTGAACTATAAATCAATGCTACACAGGCCGTTTAACATTACTTACTGTATTATTAGCATTTCATACATTGTTTGAAAAGGATTAAATATATTATGTATTCAGTGAAAAGTTTCAACTTGTAGTTAGGGTCTTGACTACTAATTAGCATTAGTTAAATCTATAACCAAAACTTTTCTGGGACATGATACAAATTTATATATTTTCAGGCTAAACTACTTTTGAATTATGTATATAGAACAATAATGGTGCGTTCATTTTTCGCTTAGAATTAAGAGCACATATACTGAATCACATTCGTTGTTTAAATCCTTCCACGTAAAGATTTTTTATTGTCTTACATTTATACTACTATAATAAAACGTTTTGACTAATATTAAATAAAAAATTAACACTAAATTAAATGCTCTGAATTAAAAATAAGCTAAGTAGTTAATATAAAAAGTAAAACAAAAAATTTATTGTGGAAGGATTTAAAGCAGCGATTATGAAGCTTCACATCATAATGAATGATGATAATATATGAAAGACATACATATAATTATGACTAAATTAATATTCACGTTAAAAAAAATTAGACTTACGCCGGGTATGATGCAATATTTCGGTAAAGGATTTTTAAATATCCATGTTGAACCTGCAAAACAACATAAAGAGGGATAAGAATTAAATATTACAATTAGATGCAAATAACTAAATTTGAAATAATACTTAACATGTATAACAATAATAATCAGTTGATATTGATAACAGTTTATTTTATAAGTATTAGTTTGTCATTTAAAATAAAGGTGTTAATTTATATAACACGAAAGTGTTTCAAAATATCAAACAGTTTCAAAATTTCATTTCAAAAGTCAACAAATCAAAGTTTTCTTTTTCTTTCTCTTAACCCTTGATTGAACTTTTCGTTTAGCTCACTACTCCATCATAATTGGAAGATTGATTGAGATAGCTCGCCATTTGGCGACGACCTATCTTAACGAGATTCCTTGGAGGCTTCTAAAAATCCCCTCTTAAATTATTGAAAATAATTTTAATCCTGAGTGTAATCCATAAACAACCAATTGTGTTTCACTTGTCGAAAAGTGAAATATCGATGACAACAGAGGGTTGCTAGGAAAGGAATTACAAATTCAGAAAAATCACCAATAAGAGACAATGCAATATCTAAGTCATTTTGGCGGGAGCGGAAGAAGTGAGGGAAGCATTCCATTTTTCTCAGTATTTATTTATGGATTTCAAAATGTTCCATATTTAGCAATATTAATTTAAAGTTTGTATTTTATTCTAGAAAAATTCTTAGATATCAATACAATAAATTTGAGCGATCTTCATTAAATTATATATTTAGCAATATAAGTTTTGCATTATAAGTATTGCTAAAAATAATTTCATAAAAAAGTAAAATATTGTGATGTTAATTTGATTTAACTGAACATTTCCGTTCTATCTAGTTCTACTCGATTTGAAAGTTTTTTACGAATCCCATTTAGCAGCTTTGAATTTGTTAACATAATATTCTTTCCTCGAAATTTCTTCTTTCCTTCTCGGATGTAGACTATTGTATTTAATTCTGAATGCAATAAAGTGAATTTTTAACAACAACAAAAAATGAATGTTTATTTATGGAGTGGAATTACAATTTTATGTTAATTTTATTTAACTGAACATTTCCGTTCTATCTAGTTCTACTCGATTTGAAAGCTTTTTACGAATCCCATTTAGCCGCCTTTGAATTTGTTAACATAATATTCTTTCCTCGAAATTTCTTCTTTCCTTCTCGGATGTAGACTATTGTATTTAATTCTGAATGCAATAAAGTGAATTTTAACAACAACAAAAATGAATGTTTATTTATGGGTGGAATTACAATTTTATGTTAATTTTATTTAACTGAACATTTCCGTTCTATCTAGTTCTACTCGATTTGAAAGCTTTTTTACGAATCCCATTTAGCCGCCTTGAATTTGTTAACATAATATTCTTTCCTCGAAATTTCTTCTTTCCTTCTCGGATGTAGACTATTGTATTTAATTCTGAATGCAATAAAGTGAATTTTTAACAACAACAAAAAATGAATGTTTATTTATGGAGTGGAATTACAATTTTTCTATGCATTTTAAAATATGTTATTACCGATTTCAATTATTTTCTTGAGAATTTTCAATCTTTAAAAATATTTTCAAACATCGAAAGAAAAATTGAATTTGATAGAAATCTTCATCTTTTTTTAGCTTTTTCGGATGTCTTCCCTTGCATATTATAATTGAGACTTGAGGAATAAACATTCCATAGATTTAACGGGGTTCACCCATGTAATAAATAGGTTCAAAAAAATCAAGGAAAAATTTTTTACATAAATTGCTTTCTTAACATGTCTAAAATACGGTGGTAAAGGGATTTTTTTTAAATTCGAAGTCTTTATAAAGTAGCAGGTGTTTGAAGAGCAGCTATTCGGAGCGCTGTGTTAAGATTTTCATTGTTTTAATCGGACGTGAAACTTTAAACGTGTTTTTCAAGCTTTCCTCCCTCATATCTCAAGAAAAGTTTGATTGAATGACTTCAAATTTATAGGGTACACTTAGCACAAATATATGCACCAAATGAACGACAATTACTCCAAAATCCAAAGAATTTATATTTTTAATAACAAAAACATAAAAGAACCCCCATGAAATTCGAAATTTTTTCTTCAGAAGTCTAGCAAAAATCTAATTTTTGATATTTTAAATTGAATATTATTCATTCGGTGCATTTAAGCTTATAGATTAAAACGCCGTTAATTGTTTTTATTTCAGATAAATCAATCTGCCGGAATCATGGAGGAAGTGAGCGTCCATTTTTTTCGACGCGGGTGTGTTCAGAGCGCTATAACTCATGTTTTATTGGCTATTTTTGACTAGAAATTTATATACATACTATTAAGATACATATAAATAAAAGAAAGAAAAATCTAAAGTTCTATCATTTTGCTCGTCATCAAAAAAAATTTCCTAAAAATGCTTAAAAAAAGGCCGTTACATGGATGAACCCCGTTAACGTTGCTTTATGAAATCAAAATGGCTGTTAGATGAGAACCTCAACGCAGTACATTTGATTTGTAGTTTAAAATTCCTGAATAGAGTATAAGATAATTTGTTAAGTTAGCAACCCCTTCTTTACATTCTCGATTTGTCAATGTAAGACTTTTGTGTTGGTAAAAAGGCTCCCCTTTCAAATTAAATCTTTTTAAAATTACGAAAATAGATTTTCCAATCGATTATAGTTTACTTTATCTAAAACAGACTACGCCCCTTTTTGGATTATATTTTAAGTTATTTTTAATTGGTTGGAACAAATTCGGTTTGGAAATTAAAAGAACACAAATTGGGTTATAACAAAATTTTGAAGTCTCGAATGGAATCTTCCCAAACGATCGACTCTGAAGCAACGGATTGTAAAAAATTACAAGTAGTTGGAAATATTTTTCAATGAAAATATAAACCCTTTTTCATTAGAGGTATAAAAGGTTAGACAACGGGGATCACAATTTTGTGAGTCACTGTTAAAAAAAAAATTGATTAAGATGTTTTCAAACGTTTTCCACATCACGTTTGCGACTTACATTTAATTTTAGAGGGAAGAATAAAAAGACACGTCTTGACCTGAGCACTTAAAGTTTTTACAATACGATCACTGGTTCGCTAGTTAAAAATCAATACTGAAAAAAAATCGTTTCCTTTTTTAATATATTATGAAAGAGGAAAAGGTTTATTTAACAGTTGTATCAAGTTGGACCCTCAGGCACCCGACGGCAATCATAATTCTAATCCAGAAAAAAAGATGACGCTTATTTTTTGTTTTTCCTATCAATACCAACACTACACTTAGGAAAGGGTGTTTTTTAAAGGGGATCCAAAAACCGCAAAAAGGGGTTTTTTTCTGCCCCTTGAAATTTTCCCCCGTCAAGACAAGGATACCCCGGGGTACCATTTCCCCAAACTAACTTTCACGCCAACGTGAGGACTTTGATCTCGACGGTTTTTTTTTTTTAATTCCCAACGACTATGTCGATAAAGTTTAAAAAACCCCTCTTGCAAGGGGCTAGTTTTGCTTTTGTCGCGATCTTTGACCCCCACAGGTGACAGCGTTTTTGGGTTGGATCCACCCCTTGGGGGGAAAACAGGTCTGTCGGGTTTTCACCTTCCCCATCCAAACTCAACGTTATCACCCCCCCACACCAAGTCTTCGTTTTCACTAGGGATCGAACTCAAAACACCTGATAAGGCACCATAATCCTGCCCTATCACGGCTACTTACACCCCAAAAAATTAAAATTGAAGTAAATTTAAAAAAAAAGAAAAAGCCCCATTATTTTGCTATAACCCCGGGGCCGATTGGACTGAAATTTATGACTGGACCAAAAAATTTCGATCTGACGCAACTCCAGTTTTCCAAAAATTTGGGCCGAAAACAATTCTCTGATGAAAACCCCAAAAAAGTATGCAAGTGAATTTTGGGGGAAAAATTACGGTAATTTTTTATTATATTACGCGTATAGTTTAAAAAAATAAAGCAAACTTACAGTTTGAGATATCAATAGACATACGTGTTCTAAATTCGGATATAAAATTTTTTACAAAAAAAAAATTTAAAATAGTAAGTATGATCTACTGACAACCGCGTGCTTGGGGGTTGTACCAAACCAAATTATCAATATGCTTCAATGTATTATATGGGAGATATTTGAAACGATTGATTCTTATCAATAAAATGGGGTTTTTTTGGAAACAGGGGTCAAGAATACGGTTTAAAGTTTTATCATTCATTTTATGCATCATTTACAGATGTTTATTAACATTCAAATATATCCCCTTTAAATTTCCCCTTTCTTTGAAAGGTTTGCCTTTACAGCTAAAAAAAAATTGGCTCTGCAACTTTTTTTTTTCCCCTTTTTTAAATTTTATGGTTTTTTTTATACAGTAACGACTCTTTTAAAATTTTCCCCATTTCTTATCACATTCTTAAAGTGGACTGTTTTAAGCGAGAATTTTTTTGTGCGACACAACAGACGTACAGAACAATTTTTGTTGTACGAATTTTTCATTCAATTTTTTGAAAACCACAAACATTAAAGATTTTTTGTGATATTTAAATTAAAATTATATATGAAACCCGTCCAATATTTAAAACAAATAAAGTCCAAATTTTTTCAGAAAAAAATTAAGAACTTGTCTTGAACTTAAAACCAGCCTATAGTGCACGAAGAGCACGAAGAAAACTTTTCGACTGAAATCTTTTATTTTTGGGTATCGTCGATCAAACTAAACGAAAGGAGGAAAAAAGGTTTATAATTTTAAGTATTACTGAGCAGAATGCGCCACGAAAACTTACCACATGCCGCATCGGGATGCTTTCGGGGTCCGCGACGCCCGATCTACCTGAACACCACATTTATGATAATGTCTCATACTGTTAATGTTGTCGGTACTTGCCCCATTAAAAATTTAAAACAGTTCTAAAATCATTGGGAAGGTTGAATGCCAACAACACGAGGGGTTTAAACCCCAAGGGTCTCATTAAAATCTTGCCATTCGGGGGCCCCAAAATAACCCACATTTTTTTTTGCTTTCAGGGTTTCTCAAAACGGTTTAGCCGTATTTTTAAGAATGGGGGTTCGGCCCCTTTTGGTTGAAGGCAGAAAAACATCTCAATGGCGGGAATTTTTGTGCCCCCTTGGAGGGGTTTAAACAAAATCAAAAACTACATGATATATAAAAAGAGTTCTGTGTTTTTAAAACAAAAAAAAATACCAAAATACTTGGAGGTGCAAACGAAATCAATAGCTGAAGAAGATACAGTTTTGAATTATATGGAATTTATAAGCAACCTGACATTATTAAATACATAAAAATAAATAGAATGTTGGGTGGCTGTACAAAGGGAAAGCCAAGATAATGTTGTCAAAAAAAAACCCCACCAAAGTCACTGGGATTCAGAAGCGTGGAAGATCAAGGCTAGATATAAGACTCAGTGGAATCAGACTTTGGGGTTATAAACGGGAAAAAGGAGAACAAAGGTGAATGGGGGGGTCACTTTGGACGAAACCAAAGGAAGGCACTGGCCCACGAGGGCTGTCTTGCCGGATATGATGATGATGATGTTTTTAACCAAAATTTTAAATTTTAAAATTTTAAATTAAAAATTTCCTGGGGAAAAAAGTTTGAGGATTTACCCCTTGACGGAAGTCATAGTTTAAATACTTCTTTAAGCTTTTCTTTTTATAACGGAATTAAAAAGTTCGAAAAACTTTTTAGTTTTGAAGGTTTTTTTTTATCAAGTGTTGGCTCATTCAAAGTGCTTCTCAGGTTTTCCCCCTGCACATCTGGGGTTTTTCAAACGGGTTACGTATTAGAATTTTGGCCCTTGGGTTTTTATCCTTCAAGATCCCCAACTCCGGGAACCCCGAACGTCTTTGACAACGGTCCTACTGACACAACTCACTCCCATCTGGAAACAATTTCTTTTGGGTTTTTCCGAACTTTTTTTTTAACAGATATAAAAAGGGTTTTCCCCATTCGATTTTTTTTGATTATTTAATAAAAAAATTTTTGCAGCAAACAAAATGATAACCAAAAAAAAATAAAGTGTTACATTTTTTTTTTATTAAAACCCACAAAAACATAATTAATTTGTTTTGAAATTGTCACTGGTTTTACAGTAGCATTAGGGCCCTGTAGCTAAAAAAACACATTAAAGATATCATGGGTTCAGTTCCCATAAACGTCATCATTTGTAAAATTCAATTTTAAAATAAATGGACATTTGGAAAAAACTAGGTATTTTAAATATTTTTAACTGATCTTTTAAAAATGGTGTTGCTACTTTCCCAAAATTTCCGCCATACCCAAAAACTTTGAAGTTCAACATGAATAAGTTTGAAAAAAACCATACTTTGACACAGGGTTAATAAACATAACTTTACTTTTTAATGAACATGAAGACTTAAAAAGGGAAAAAAAAATTAAACTTAAGACTTTCTATTTACCATCAAAAAAATTAAAATATACTTTTTTTAAATATCTTGGATCAATTTTTTTTAAATTTTTATTAAAAGTATATCTTTTTATTATTTTTATATTGATGAAGAAAGGCATGTGAAAAAAAGAACAGTTGGGGGTAAATTTATAAATTCTTCATCAACATATTTTAAAAAGTAATTATTCAAATATATATATATATATATATATATATATATATATATAAAAATATATATATATATATATATATATATATATATATATATATATATTATTTTTTTATAAATTTAAAATTTTGTATTTATATAACGAAAAATAGAAAGCGGAAGCTAATTTATATTTTTATGTTATGATAGAGCTTTTTAATATAGGACAAGGCGGGAAGAACAAAAAATTAAAATATTTGGAAAATAAAAAATAAAAAAAGAAAGAGAAATCAGTTTATTTTTTAAATTTTTAAATACATTTACAGTTTAGAGTGAATCACGTAGAATCACGTAGTAGCAAATTCAAGAGGGAAAAAAACCATATGAAGTAGTATAAATACAACGAATTATTCACGTAATCAAAATTTGTCTTATTTAATTGAAAAATTTCTTCTAAAATGATTTGTAATACCTTTATTCGAATTTAAAAGCAAACATGCTCATATTTTAAGAAATATGTTAATATTTCAATTTGTATAAGTTGTATAGTCCTTAAGTTCTTGTACAAATTATCAATTCCCGTAGAAGTACATAGAATTGAAATGACCTTTTTATTCATAACAAAATAAATTTGCGATATTCTCAGTTTGATAGTTAATATAGTGTTTCCGTGGACACGCGCCCCTAAAAAAATTATTTAAAAATATTATTAATTTGCTGAAAGGAAGCCCACACACAAAACAAAATACATTCTGACATAATAAAAAATAAAATACGCATTTACTCTGATGTGATATATTTACAAAGGTATGAGTACTGCACAATATGTGTGTATTTGATAAGTAAATTAACAATGCTAAGTTAAGAACATGTGTAACAATTACCAGATACCCCTTGGGCTTGTCATATATAAAATTATATTAAAATTTTAAACTTATCTTGATAATTTGCTCGGTTTATAAGTTAAAGTCGTATTGTAGCCTTAGCGTCAAAGTACATTATTAATGAATTCAACACTTTGTTATTGTATATATGAAGGGGGAGGGCGCAAAGAAAATTATGACTAAAAATTGGTCGCAAGTATTGAATGTTTGAGAGGCACAGAGTTAATATACCAATTGCACAAATTTTAGCTAAATAAATTCAAGACGCTAGAAATGATCCTCTTCTTTCCAAAATATTATCATATTTAACAAACAGATACAGTGGTAGCTGCCGAAAATCTATTTTTTCAATAATAAAGTGCAAAATAACTATATCCCTATAGACTTTCTTTCCAAGAACGCCTTTAAATTCTAAGATTTTTTAAAAAAATATTATTCATCTAAGTTTCTTAAACATTTGCATAAACGGATTCGGAAAACGTTCGTAAACGCTGTAGAAGAAATAAAATCAACAGAACAGAACAAAATAAATCATACTTACATTATAAAAAAAAATCTCTTATTACTAGGATTCAACCTCAAAATTTAAGAATTTACTAATATTTACCAATATATTTCATAAACAAAACTCACACGCTTAGTCAATTTTCCCAAAACAATTATAAAAAGGGAAAAAGTGAATTTTGTTTTGCTGGAGAAGATGAGACCTGGCGGGGGTTGATAGAATTAACTTCCAAAAGGTTGGGAAATGTCATGGCCGAAAAACACCAACATAACCTCAGAATATTACCGGAGAAAATGAAAAAGCACATAATGAAAAGGTTACAAAAACATCTGACTGTAAGCCAAGTCGAAGAACTTCGACTGTGTTATTTTTAGACCCGGTCTTTTGACAGTTGCTAAAAAATACCTCCTCATCTTTCCCTTATTATGTATATAAATATCCCCCTTTTTCCTTCATATTAATAATATTTTTATACCTGGTGGCTTTTTGATGAAGCATCAAAATGAGCCTTGAAGGGTAAGCAGCGGAGATTAGGATCTATAATTGTTTCTCTGCAAAAACGCTGACTTCGAAAAAAAATATGGATCATGTGCGTGAACATCTTTATAAAGTAGTAAACAAATTGCTCTCTTCATTGAATAAGTATGAAATTAATTATTAATAACTTAGGCAGATATGATATAGAAGGAAATAGAATATTTTCTCTTTCTATAATAAAAAAGTGTTTCGTGATGCTATAATAAAATTTATTACGTACTATCGCAACAATGCCAACATGCAAGATAATTCGCCAAATTGGCAACCTGGCGCATGTGTCGTACGCATTGAATTAGCAATCAAGTGCTTCATTTCATATAATGTCGAAGATAGGGTTGCGATAGTACATTATTACAGGCACTCACAAAAACATATCGCAACGATTGCCTGGACTGGAATCGTTGCGTAAGAAGAAAGGCGTTGTCTTATACCAAAACTTATTAATAATCAATGGGATTAAGTACTTAACTTTCCAGGAAGTTGTAAGATCTGCAGGTTTATCAAAATCTGAGGACTTTCAATGAAATGTTGGACGATGCAACTTCAGCGAATTTAACTGAAGAGGAGTGCCAAGAACGAATTTAATGAAAAAGAACAAATAAATTGAATTACATAATACATGTAAATTACAGTTTTACAATTTGTAAAACTGTTATTTACATGTATATATATTTTAAAACCTTCCCCAGTAATGTGAAAATAAAAATAAAGAAAAATCGATAAATATTGTACAAATAAAATGACAATTATGACATAAAAATTAAAGATTTTTTACATAATTTCTGCTAAAGCAATTATTCCCTTTAAATGATAAAACTGATGAATTCTTATAATTCTTAGGAGAATGAATGAATAAATAAATATAAAAAAATCGCAACAAAAATTATTTGAATCCGAAAAATGTAGTATGAGTAAAAAGCGATGTGAATAAAAAAAGTAAAATGATTTAGAAAAATATTACAATAATTTTCTTTTTCTTTTTACGAAAAAAGAATTACAAAAGAAAGTTTATCGGATTTTAGAAGAAATCATAAGATTTTTTTTTCAACAAAGCAAATAAATGCCACCAGTTGTTACTATAAATAGTTATTTTCAAATGATTAGTTCTAAGTATAAAGCAATACAAATATAAACAATTAAAACAAATAAAAAATAAACTTTATGTTTAGCTTAAAGTAATTTTATTATTATTGCTACTTTCTCTTAGAATATTAGATTATTGTGCTTTTAATTTCGTATTATATATATATATATATGTTTATGCAAATTTATTTTTATTTCTTACATTATTTTTTGAGAACCATTATATATGCATTACAGGAATTAAAACTTGTACTAATGTTAAAACAGCGTGACGATGACATAAATAAATGAATATGTAGTGTACTTTCATAAAACCAGATGATTCTTATTCATAATATCGGATCATCCTTACTCATAATAACGGATCGTTCTTACTCATAGTAACGGATTCTTGATCCTTACGTCTTATTGGCTATTAAAACCTACTATTGAATTTCATTGGTCAGAAGAAATGTCTTCTGGCATTTCTTCTGTCTTCCCAGAATTCCACTCTGACGAAGGGAATATATATACTCGAACTTAATTATTTGTTATATTGAAAGAAAAGTTTATTTTTGTAAAATCACTGCAATTTTACTTGGCCACTCAACACAACACACCAAAAATTAAATTAAATTAAAAATAAAAAAAATTCAAGCCCTCGTATTTTGATTCTAACATTTTTGTAATTATTTGTAAAAAAAATAAATTCAAAACTTTTTTTTAAGCAGACATTTTCCTAAAAAAGTATCACAGTTAAAAATTAAATTTATACAAAAAACAATTATGTGTTTTTGAAACCCTAATACATCTCAAGAAACACAAACATATCATTATATTACATTTACTGAATGTTTTCCTTTGATGTATATTCATTGTTGGAGAAGACAGAAAATGAGAAACGGAAGTCATTGGCAAGTTTATAATTTGATATTATTAGTTTTGACTTCAAAAGCGAAAGAAAGAAAGAAAATATTTAATAAATGTTTTAAACTTTTGTCCAACATGTAAAAGTGTGAAAAACAAATAAATTTTAATTTTAAAATCTGTTGTCATCAAATTAACTATTAAAATTTCAAGCACATACAATCGCTGTATGTTAAAGCATAAAAAAAAAAATTCCTTTTAAAAATAAATTATCGGCTATCTCACAAGAAAACTTGTTTTTCTTTCAAACAAATATTAGTCTTTCATGATTAAAGATTGAATTTTTTACTGAAAAGATAAAATAGAAGTATTCAAATTACATTTTTTATAATTTACAAATACAATACGGCGCATACATACCTCAAAGTAATCATATTATATCTAGCTATCTTTAGAAAAAATGTGATGAAAAACTGTTGTCTTAAAAAAAAATTGCAGTAATTTTGCTTCTGTATTGAAAATTTATACGATAAAAGGAAATATATATAATTTAACTCATTTAAGATTTCACTTTAAGAACTTGAGTTGTTGTGTGTGACAATTTATGTGATAAAAGGAAGTAATTTAACTCATCTAAGGGTTTATTTCAAAATCTTGGGAGTTAAAAAAATACGATTTCGAGATAATAAAATAATGCCAGTGAAAATTAAAGTAGAAAAATGAATTATACTTTATTTATTTTTTATGTAAAGAAAAAATAAAGCTAAAGAATAAAAACATATAAAGATAAAAATTATACTTTGGGTATTTAGTTTTGGAGGAAAAAGCATGTGCGCGCGCGTGGTGGTCTCTATCAAAGGACCAATTTCCTGTTAGGGAAGTAATGACTTCCCATCAGTCACGTAGTTTCACAAGGGAGGACGTGTCCAAGGCAGGATAATCCGACGCTTATGTTTTAGGGCAAATAAACATTTGAGCTCCCTTCATCCAGCCGACAAAGAATTGACCAGCGCAGTTTCCATACCAATCTCGGTTAAGTCCACCGCACGAAGGATGACAAGGACCAATGGTCGGAATAGTAATCCTGGCTACGTTCAAACAGAAATGATTCTGTGTCACGTGTCACTTTTGAGGGTGTGACGTATTCCACTTTTAAAGAGACACAATGGGGAAACCCACAGGCTTCACGACGCTCCAAAACAGACTCTCCAAGTGACTGACTCCCAGACTTTCTCCCAACGTGGTTTCCAAATAGGCTTGTACGCTCTCACACCTCTAGTGACCTTTCAAGACTCCAGATAACGAGCATCACATGTCATCCTAACGCAGCATTCATATCAGTGATCCGGTCTTACTAGCATCGCATCAGGGTGCACCTACTCAAGTATTCGATTGGTTACTCTGCATCAAACTTTAAAGCTACTTAAAATCTATAAGTAATGGTCCTCATAATTCTGAACCTCGATCAAATGATGAGGAAACACCTGAGCTAGCCCTCCACTCTCAAAATTTCCACACCACATCATTGTGTGAACTTTGAACCTCGAGAGGCTTAAATGCATCAATCCCTCTATACGACGAGTATTAAGTGACACCAAAACACAAGACAGGACAACAGAAGCCAAAATTCATGAACATGACCACTCAGACAGCTACCACAGCCACTGGAGGAGAAAGTTACTTTAAATATTTAAAAACTTTCATAAAAATATTAATATAAATAGACATGACCAAAAAAGATAATTTTGAATGATTCAAAATAGTACTATCCTTTAAAATAAGAAGGGCATGTATATTACCAATAAAATAATTGACCTTGTTGTAAACGTGAAGGATAAGTTAAAGAAACGATTCACATTGCAAAAACCTGTTAAGTAAAATTATATTCCAGTATTTGTATAAAGGAGAAAATGAAGTAAGATCTACATATTAACTATTATTAAGTTTTGTTAACTCCGTACTATGTTATTCTTTCTTGCTTCATTGTTTAATTAACGTCTCACTGCAACGTAACACGAGAGCCGAATAATGAAGATGACCCCTGAGCTGGCACCTCATTCTCCAAACTTCCTCACTTAGCCAATCTGAGAGCTTTGAGCTTTGACAAATTTAAAGTGATCAGCACCTAAGCATGGTGAGCCTTCGTCTCCACAGAGGCAACACCATTCATGAGTTCAAGGCTACGGCATGCCAATCTCGCGGCTGTACGTGTCCATGGTCACGAGCTTGTAGACGGTGTGTCATGCAGTGCCGTAACGTGCACCTCTGCAACCCCCGCATTGCTGGAGCCCAAAGTCTGACTGTAGGTCTCGGGGGCTAAGTACGTAAGATCCAGCCTGGGGCCCTAAACCTAACTTTGCAGGGGCCCTAATATTCTCCTTTACGCCACTGGTGTCAAGATTTCGAGCCCTAATGCTATTGAAGACTTGTAGATGAGCTGATGCAAGTTAAATTTGTAGTAGCTTAAATCTCTTCCATTGGCGTGGTGTGGTATTTTATAGAAGAGCTACAATTCGGGTGACGTTCTCATCACTTGCCCCTGGTTCAAAATTACAATGTTCATCACAATAAGATTAGCCTGACTTCAAAAACTATCTGCCATCGGAATCTAAAAAAGAAGATAACTTGACGAGGAACAAGGTGGTGGGAAAGGTGGTTACGATCCCTGGGATGGAAAAAAAAATGGTGTAAAACTAAATTTATTGTATAGTGTTAGTTTTTTTAAATAATGCGTTAGATTTATTTTGTGTGATGTGTGGCTGTATAATAAACAATAAAAAAATTGGCCGCTAAAAATGGACTCACTTTATTTGCCTGGTAAAGTAAGGAAATCTCATTTGACATCAAAAAACCAATGAAAATGGGTTCCATAAAATAATCCTTGGTTTTTATTTTGAGGCGTTAATGAACACACACGCACTCTCCCAG
This sequence comes from Trichonephila inaurata madagascariensis, assembly GCA_019973955.1. Classification (NCBI taxonomy): domain Eukaryota; kingdom Metazoa; phylum Arthropoda; class Arachnida; order Araneae; family Nephilidae; genus Trichonephila; species Trichonephila inaurata. The sequence continues at coordinate 66,338 of BMAV01023400.1, read as the reverse complement.
GCATGGTAAGGACATTGAAAATAAAAGTATCAATAGGAAAATTAAGGGGAAAAAAACCCAACAATTTTCCCCGAAAACCTAACGAATTTTTTTTTAATTAAGGTAGAACGTAATTTTCCGAATCAATTGGGATCGACACCGTTCATACGCTATTGTTCGGAAAAAACCGAAAACTGAATCGATCCTGGGTATAGAAACCCGGGACACTGTACAAATACTGAAAATCTTACATGGGGAAACTGCACAAAAAAAGCAAAATAGGTGCAAAAATGTCAATTTTTCCTTATTGTGGCCAATCGAAGTTGTTTGTACCCTCATAGCTGTCTCAAACCAGAAAACGCGTTACTTTGATGGACTTTGCTATTTTGTTGTTTTTGTTGCCCTCTTTATCCGTTTCATCGTCGACGGGTCGGATTCTTTTGCCGGAAAGTCAAATCTGTGGTCATTTAGCATTTGAAATCCGTAGCTTTACACGCATGTCCAGATGTTTCTACATTTTCATTGTATCGAAATCCGGGATTGATTGGATAAAGTTAGTTCTCTTGTGGTCCTTTGAAGATTTTTTGTTTTAAATTGGCCCCCAGCTTTTTCCCATGCTTTTTCTATACAGTACATTGGTTGAAAAAAAACTGGCCCGGATATTTGACCCGGAAAAAAACGTTCAGATAAAGGGTTCTACTGTATAAAATTTTTGTAGCAAAAAACAAAATCTTTTTTTTACAACCATTTTTAATTGCTTGTTTCCAGTAAAATATTCTTGCACAACTTTTTTAAAGGCAGGAATTTCAAATAAAAAATCAAACTTTTATTATATATATATATAAAGACATTTATAATCAAATCCGAAAGGAAAGCAGTTTGAAACTAGAACATTTAATCAGGAAATTATTCATGCCCAAAAAAAACAAAAATTAAACCCTCCGGGATCTGATAACTCTTGATATATGAATTAAATGCTATGCCGGCTACATAAGCCAAGCTGTCAAGATTTATTTAAACTGGGAATAGAAATTCGTTATGCAAAGGTCTGATATAGGGTGTTAATATTTTTTTACAGTTCTTGTGTTATGGGAAATCAATGCGCTTAGAATATTTTACGGGGAAACCATAATACCGACGCGGTGCACGCTAATTTCCAAATTTGAATTAAATTTAAGACCCAACATTTAGAAAACTACTTCTGAATTCGGAAGCAGGTTGCCAGAATGTGAGATGAAGATTTCTAAATAAAATATTATGTTTGGAGCATATTAACTGATAAAATAAAAAATTTCAAAATTATTTTATTAAAATTATAAGGAGCATCTGGAATATTTTGTAAGATGGAATAAGCTAACTTTGAAAATGGTCTTGCATGCACGTCCCGTGTCAAGTTAAATTCAATAAATTTTTAGGAATGCCCATCAAAATTCAGGGGAATTAAGTGTTGTATATGTTTACGTGTTATATATTTTCAAGTGTTGTATATGTAGCAAGTATTGATATGCTTTTTAAAATTTAAATACTTTATTCTCATAATCAGTTTCAACGTAAGTGCCTTCTAGAATACAAGATCTTTATATCTTTATAATTTAAAATTCTGTTCACTAAACGTTAAAAAAAATCCTATTTACTATTAACTCTTTACTATTACACTTTTTGTGGTATAATCATATTTTTAAAATTGTTCAAGTAATTACAAAAATAAAATCTTACTGGTTGAAACGGAAATAAAAGCCACATGATTAGATTAATTATACAGGAGGATTCTAAAATCATGAAACAAACTTTTAAAGGGGGGTAGAACTCAAACTTTTTTTTAAAAACATGGGCACAAAAAAGGAAAAAAACCCACTCCCCTCGGAAAACAAAAAATTTATTAGCAGCATTTAACGAGCGATTCCATACATAATTTTAAACAGTTTTGGGAAAATAAACCCCCAACAAAAAATTTCCAAAGTTTGGTAACGAATGCTCCCTTGACTTTTTCTGGAGTTTGTTTTCATGGTCCAAGATGATTTCTTCCAGGTGTGTCTGTCGTACAGTCCTCGATCTACCCCTTCGATCAGTACTGGCGATAAATGAACCGTTTCACACCTGATGTAATCGGGAAAACCGTGGTTCGGCAAACGTCTCGGGGAAAAAGTTCCTGATGCATCCCCGGGTCTGCCGTTACCACAATATAGTAGGGTGCCTTCTCTCAAATCACCCATAACGACCGAAATATCAAGCACAAATGCTGATTTTGGTGGTGCAGCAAATACTAGCATACCGCTTTGCTGCCTCAAACTATCGCCAGTATTGTCAGCCAATCACACCATAAAAGTCGCCATGATGGTTGGTGAATGCAATTTCTAAAAGTGTTTTAACAACTTAGTATGCGACCAATGAACATTTCATGTTCCTTTGTTGTGTTATTTCTTCTGTTTGTGCCTCAACGCGGTTTGCGCCTCATCGTGTAGAGGAGCAGAAGCCCGCTGTGACGTTTGAGATAAATAACGGTAGAGTGTTACTGATTAATTTAAATCGGTTTTCCCCAAACGGGGGGGCACCCCCCCTTGAGGGCTATAACCTGTGGGGCGCAGTATTGAAAGTAAAAAGAAAAAAGATTTTAAAAAAATATTAATTTACTGAAAAAAACAACCAAAAAAATACTTTCTGACATAATTAAAAATTAAATACATTTTACACTATATATTATATTTTAATGCCTCAGTACTTTTTCAATGTATTTTATTATTAATTTGTACTTTGAAAAAAACAAATTTGATAATTATAAGTGAACCTATGGGCTTTTTAAACTAATCTTGATAATTTGTACTGTTTAAATTAAAATTTTTTTTGATTAAAAGTCCGGTTCGTCCCCCAAAGCCCCGTTTTCCACGTAGACCCCGTATTTTGATGTTTTTTTTTTTGGGGGAGGGGAAAAGGGAAAAAATAAGCAAAAAAACCCCTGAAATTGGTAAAAAACCCCCGTCACGTCCTTTTGTTGCATTCCAAATTCGGGAATAATTTCATCGAAGCAGTGCACAAAAAGATCCTACTTTGGTAGACGATTTATACGACTTTAAAATTAATCTTTTTGGGTAGGGGGGACGTTTTTTTTAAATGGTGGCAATAAGAGGGAAGTTGTATTGTAGCTTTAATGTCAAAGTATAGTGTTATTATAGAGCATTGTTATTGTATGGAGAGTGGCGCAATGAAAATGATGATTGAGTATTGGATCGCGAATATTGAAAGTCTGAGAAGCACTGATTTAAACATTTAGTTTATTTACGTCACAGCTATTAATTACAAATTATACATTGAAATTTTTAAGCCTGTTAAAAGATTATTAGAGTTCAAATGATATGGTTTGTGAGGGAGGAGTTTTCTTTTGGGATCCCACTCTCAACGGAGATTGTCAGACCATCACCATCTCTCTCTCTCCTCTTTGGGATCAGCGGCTGGCCTCTTTAGTTTCCAGTTACATCCAGCTAGTCGGGAGAAGGATCCCTCGTGGTGTCAAAGGTTGCCGGGTGATTCAAGGCAGGACCTCGCAATTACTTTAAAAATGCAGGTGCAAGATGCACGTGTGATGATAAACAAAAATGCCGATTCACAGCTGTGGGGCGGGAATTCCTTCTGCCAAGGGCCAAATTTCCCCGATTGGTATGAAAATTTGGAGCAAATGCCAGCGGGTGTCATCCTCGTCATTTGACTTAGATTCAACCCTCCAAACCCTGTGTTGATTCGTGCCCAAATTTCCCCCCCCTAAAAATTTCAATAAAACAAATTAAAATAACAATTTTTAAACGTACATTAATTTAAAAACCTTTAAGGGAAACGACCAAAAAGTTAGCTATAACCCCAATATTCGACGAATTAAAAAAAAAAAAAAAATGAAAATCATCTAGCAAAGAACGTAAAGCGTAACGGGAATAAGGGAGTGGCGTGCCATGGGGTTTTTTTTTTGTCCGTCATTTCTCCCCCGAAACGAGGAAAATTCGTGATGAAGAGATCGAAAAGAAAGACTTGAATCGGCGGAACATTATGTGACGTCAGGGGAACGTATTTCTATTGCGCTGCAAATGAAACGTCGAAAGGGTTGGTGGCAGATTTACCGTTAAAACTGATTTAAAAGGAAACGCAGCACAATTTGGGAAAAATTGTATTGTATTTTGTTGAGAGCTAGTAACTAAGATTTGACTATTAATTTATTAAATTTTAGATAAGAATTATTGTGTGTAATTTAGTTTATTTTTATTTAAATAAATATTAATGAATCATTAAAATTGTAGTATAGATCAGTACGTCATCAAATCAGTTTTTCAGATATTTTAAATTTTGAATTGCTATATATTTGACCTATTGAAGTCATTTTCTTCAAACCATTTTTGATTAAATACTTTATTTTTATGATGTATTCTATTTAACTTTTCTCGCACTCTCATTAGATGTAGTTATTCTTAATTACATCAATATATTTAGAGGCTTCATTTTCTCATCTGTTACTTAAAAGAAAAGTTTTTTCGGATAAATATGATTTAAGTATTAATTTGAACCTTTCTTCTGTATTAAAAAATATTTCAGCTTCTCGAGAGTGTGCATATATGTAAAACTTACTAATAAGTGCATAAGGAAACATAGTAGTACATGTAAGTAAAGTGTTTATAAATAACATTTTTTTACACTTTATTAAATTATAAGTGTAAATTATATTAGTAATATATTAGCGCGAAAACTTTTAGCACTAACTCTCTCTCACACACACGTACACGTGCACACATGTACAATAGTCCCAAATCTAAAGAGTTTGATAATGTATTACCATGGCCATATTAGAATCAATTATACTGCCTTTTTATATTTATACTTTTTGCTTAGCCTACATATATATGTAATAATTCGCATTAGTTCCCTCTTAAGCAATTTTTTAATTTGTAATGGTCCTGACCCTTCAGGACTCTGTGTAAATAATTAACTAGTTTACCGACTAAGAGGATACGATCATAATTTTATCTCTTAAAAGTTAAACACTCATCGTATTTAAAGTGAGGTTACCTACGAAATCACTACGGGCCTTTTCACCCAAATTGTCACGGAAGTCATGGAATTTCGAACTTCCGATCGCCCCTTTAAAGATCCGTTTCCAGGAAAATTCCCCGCTTCTTGCTTCGTCATTGGGAAAGACGTTGCTTTGTAACTTTAAACAACGCGCTTGTCTTTTGCTTTTTAAATAGTCCTGTGTTGTGTGAGTATGTGTATACTTGTACTTACTCGGAATGTTCATCCACCAAAAATAAATGTGGATTAATAGCAACCAATATCCTCGATTCTGTCAATACAAGAGTACTATGTTCCTTCAAAATGAAAGGATCGCTAGTTAAATCCAATACGTCACTTCTCTTGTACTTATTTCATATATATATTTGTGCGTGTATATCCATTTTGCAGAGTTAAATTTGTTGATAAATTGTTTTTGTTTATTTACATTCGCATTCTCGCATACTGAAGAAACACGAGGGGGATTAGTGACGGATTTAGCAATTTCAAACCATGGTCAAGTAAAAAGGTTGTCATCCTGATCTGGTACCCTACTTTCTGAATTTCAATACCATGGCCACATACGGACTTTAAACCTTGATGTATACCCGGTTTTTTTTGCTATTCTTTGGGGAATTCAGTGGGCATCATGAATTTATAGACCATTGCTCCCCTTTTTATCGCGGGGAAACCGGTCAACGTTTGATAATTTTTACCGCGGCCCCTGGGGGGTGGGACACGTTGATTGTTTATATTTTGGGTTGTTTTAATTTAACAATTTTAATTTAGTTAAAATTTTAAATATGCCTTAAAGAAAAAAATATATTTCCCAAAAAATGAATAAAAGGGTGATTTAAGGGTGGAATAAAAAGTGATTTCCTTTAAAAAGTTCCCAAAAAACCGAGAAAATGCACTATTTTTAAATAAAATGGCAATAGTTTAATATTTTTTTTTTGGGAGGCCCGGCACCATTTGACCCCAAAACCGGTACCATTCCGCGGCCCGGGGGTTTTGCGGATCACTGTTATAAGACTTGGAAAGTCACATGGGTCCAAAAGTGACTGTTGTGAAAATAGCCGTGCTTTGAACGGCGCCGGGGTGGAGTGACGTCACGCTCCCGCCTCTATGATGTAATTCCCTTTTTAGGACACTCCGAACTTATGCGGGGAGTGGTAAAAACATTTTCCCCTATTGTCTTGGGGTAAATAAAAACATTTTTAAAAGACCCTCTGGAACTCTTTTAAGAAAGCCAACAGCACCCAGCATCGCACGGATAGATGCATCCCATAAACCTTAGAATTTGAACTTGATTTTTTATTTTCCCCCAACCCGGAAAATGGGTATTTTGACGTTATAATCACTTATGATAGGGGAAAAGCCATGGGATTTAGCCCAAACAATTCAAAAAAACTCTTTTAAAGTCATATACCCGATAAAATTTTTCTGTGTTTTTTTTCTAATAGTTCAATTAAACCCCCGTGTTGCCAAAATTTTTCTCTTTTCAGAAACTTTCTCTTAAAAAGTAACATACTTCATTTTATTTAAAAATATAAACATAAAAAATGATTTTTTTTTAAATTTTAAAAAACTTTTTAAGTTTTCCCCCATTATTTAAACATCCTTTTTCCCAAAAATGGGTTTTAAAATTTTTTTCTGGGTTTTAAAAAACAGAACAACAAGTACAATTGGGTTTAAAAGTTTGTTTTGAATTCAATGGGAACACGAGGTTTGTCTTTATCATGTGACGTCATGAATTGGCCCATTGACAATCGACCCCACCCGCGGCAAAAAAATTTGTTGATCTATATTCTAACTTCGGGAAAAAGGGAAGGGAATTTTTTAAAGGGTATGAACAACAAAAAGGAAATTATTGGGCTTTGGTCCGTCATCATTCTCCTAAGAATAAAGCAAGTGATATCATATTTTGTTTTAAAATAAGAAAGTAGAGCCCACGTCACTTAATGGTAATGAATATTTTCCATCGCATCCCTTGATGGCAAACATTCATATTTACGGTTATGGTAGTCAGTCATTGTCAACCCTATTAATTTTTTTCAGGCCTGTTTAGTGTATGAAAACATCACGTCGCCGTTATTCTGTAAAACTTTATTTTACTGTTTCTTTACTGCGTACCACCTCCTACATAATTCTTTTCATTACGATAAAAGTTACTCAACAACTTTAATTCGAAATTCTTCAGAATATTTTCTTTTACCCGCTCTCCAAAAAGATGGATAATGGCATTTAATATTATTTCCTTCGTTCGAGTTTACACACAATAAGAAACAAAAGAAAACCGCACACAAAATGGAAAACATAAAAAAGGAGCCGTTTTCGAATTGTAGTACCGAAAGCATTCCAGGAAATGCACTCTTTGGCTGGAGCCCGAATCTAATGCCTAGTGCGAAAATGCATCGCCAAAGGCAGGCCTCTTCTTTGATCTCATTCATTAGGGTTAATAGAATGCATTTGTTTTGTTTGGAAAAAGTTATTTTTTCCTCCTTGTATTATTCGCTGTGCACTTATTTACATGCTCTGTTTGTTTCTTTTAGTACGAGTTCTTTTTTTCTTTCGCGCCGTTTGTTTGGCGTTCTTTTTATTATTATTTTTCTCCCTTTTACCAATCTTCTATTTGTTAAGTTCGAGAGCTTTTCGAATTGCATTCATGTTTGGAATTTTTAAACAAATTGAATGAAAAATTTCATTCCTCGCGTACGTTTTAAATTAAAGATAAGAAACTAGAATCAGGGGGAGTTTTGAATCGTCCTCTATGTTTGCTAACAGTTAATAACGAACACATACGGTTTGAGGAACACAAACAAAAATTTTATAACAGTAGATTAGTTCTCATAAGCTAAAATCAACTTTATATGTTTTAGATTACCATTGTTACATTACTAATTTTAAATACTGAATAATGCTAATGAAAATTAAAAAGGGAAAAAACTTTTACAAAATGTTTAAATTACTTTACAAATGTAAATTGCAAGAATTTTAAATCTTTTTATATTCAACCGAATTTCACATTGGCTTTATTTAACCTGTTTTCAAACAATAAAAAAAAGGTTTTTGAAGAGCTCTTATTGTATGTTTCATTATCACTATTTATCAGAATTGAATTAAAAAAAATAAGAGTAATCTAAAACATTTCTCCGCTATTCGAAATATTCTTCATAGTTTTAAAGTAATGATTACTGAATAAAAAAAATGGAAGGAATGTATTAATAAGGAAATTTATAACCCATTAAAAGATAGAAAAAATATTTGTTTAAAAAAATCAAAGAACAATTGTTATTTAACAAAACTTAAGAAAATATCATAATAAACAAAAAATCTTAAGTTCAATAAAATTTCAGTTCAAACATATATTTACATCACTTAAAGGGAACAAATTACTTTGTGCAAAGTATCAGCAATTATACTTCAAATGCATGGAATTTAATACAATATACTTAGGTTTGATAACGACTATCGTGATCACATGTATTTTGATACTTATCTATCAACTTATAAATCATAACTTTTCAAATCATGTCTTCCAATCGATTAGAAATTATGAGTAAATATCTTACGATTTCTTTTTTTACTTAAAAAAAACCCAACTTTTTTTTAAAATTATTTTCATATTTTAAAGTGCTATGTACCTCAGGAACCTTTTTAAATTGCAAAACATTTTATAAATAAATCAAAATTTGATATACTCTACAAAATTACATCGTCAACGTAGATAAAAGTAGTAGCTTTTTTAACTTTACATTGTGGACAAAAAAATGTGAAGTTACAAAAATTTTAAACTGATATAAAATAACTCGAAGTTGATATTCTGTGCTAAATTTGAAATATTTCAAAAGTGAGCATAAAAAGTAAAATAATACTTTGATGTTTCGATGCTTTTATTTTATATGTTCCCGGTCTGGCATTCGTATAAAAGAGAAGAGCTTTATCAAGATAAGAGCTTTTAAGATGCATTTCAAGATGCTAGATCAGCTTTTAATGAATTTCTTTTGTCAATGTTATTTCTAGCACAGCCCAAAAATATTAGAGCAGACTTAAGGCATATAAGAAATGTTAATATACCTAAAAGTACATTTAGTTTTTTCCCCCTTCCTTTCATAGAGCAGCCTTCGTTCATTTTTCTTTCAAAATAAAATATATGTTAACTTTGGGAATACTTTTCACATTCCTTATAAAATATATTTGGAAGGAAAAATCTATGATTGTACAGATTTTTATGACAGCAAGGCTTAAAACCAAGCATCAATTTTAACAGAAAGGTCAAAATATGAATGACTGCTTTTATTTATTTTCGAAGTTTAAGTTTAATAAATTTATCAATGTTTTAAATATTGTAGAATATATTATTATAAAAATACATTTTGGTTTTGTTGACGTATATTTCCCAAAAGGATATCGTTTGATTATCGTAAAGCATTATAAATAAAGTAAAGATTTCACATTTTTTAAATTTGTATTTAATCATGTTTGAGATATATAAATTTAAAGAGTTTATATGTCTGAGAAGTTGTTTTCTCTTCTTTTTTTGTATAGATTAATAGTATCAAAATTTCACAGACATATCGACCAGACAACTTATGGCAATTTAATTTCACGCTCTAAAAAGGAAGGTTAATTATAAATTTTTTAAAATACATTTAAAATAGAATTTAAGATTTCTTGAGATATAATTCGAAAACTAAAAATAATTTATAAATAACGTTTACACACACATGTTTTTATAACATATCTAACAAGATTTTGTTTCAGCTAATTAAATATTACAATAAATGAATATGGATTACGAAATTATTGCTCAAAGTCAGTTATAATCCTAATATGTGAATTGATATAGTATAAACTAAAGAAATTTCAAAACAATGAATTCAATTACAATTAATGTGAAACATTTAAAATCAAAATGCATTTTTTTTAAAGTTTTAAACTAATAATTGCAGATGCATGCAGTGTCTATAAAGATTCGCTAATTAAAATAATATCGGTTGAATTTTTTTATTGCTATAAATTCAAAGCGTCTAATTCAAAATACCATGTTGTCACTTATATGTTACTAGCTGGTATATCCGTTCTTTGCACGGGTAAATTGAAAAATTAAATAATAAAAAATCGAAAGAATAAAAAAAGTTTTTAATGAGTTAATTTTACGTGGTGCAAATTAAAAAAAAAAAAAGCTTTTGCATATTTTAGCTGAAAAAAAAAAAACCCTGTTTTTTTTAAATTTTTAGTCTGAAAAGCTGATAAAAGGATATTTTTTATCTGTAACCCCCTGTAACTCTCTTGTCAGTAAATTTTTTTGAAAACCCCTTTCCCTAAGCTGATCTCTTCCAGAAAAGAAACACATTTTTACAAATTTTGTGTAATGAACGTTTAAAAAATAGTGTAAATTTATGTCGGGAAGTGTAATACGTTAATATTACTTTCTGTCGTATTTATTTTAAGTTAAAATCTTGCCGCCACCTCTCCCTTCGAAATATAGTTTTATTATGAAATTAAAAAAAATAATGATTGCACTGATCAAAGGAATAAATTAAAAGCGAGCGTGCACTGAGGTATGGCGTAGACAAAATAAGCAGGGAAAGTTTTGCTTTACACAAAAAAGATAGATATATGCTGTCGCGGGCTTTTTTGCAAATGGCAGATTTTTCCCCTACTTTCTTGACAATTATTGTTATATTTTGGAAACTTCACACAATATCTTTATAAATTATAACCAATGTGTTATTCTGATGTATAAGCTATATTATAAAAAAGGGTTTTATTAAAATCCCCTTTCCCGTTGTTTTTTTGTGGAAAAAATAACCTTTTCCGTTCAAACTTTCGCATTTATACTATTAGTAAGAATTTCTATTGATTATTTGCTTCGAGTCTAGTTGCCATTATAGAACCTTTATAGAAATTTTGATACAGGCCTTAAATCTGTCAAGGCTCAAAGTTTTCATGTTGGCATGGTGTGGAAATTTGGAGTGCGAGGTGTCAGCTCTAGTGCCAACCTTGCTACTTGATTGAGGTTCAGAGTTACGGATTCTGTCTACAATAGCTCTTAAATTGCTTCAAAGATGACATAAATAGATGTTCAATCAATCAAAATACCATACTTTTAACTGACATTTAACAAAAAAGAGATTTATAGAAAATTTAATTTGTTTTTTCATAAAGTATGATATATTTCTCCAAAAAAATATAAGTACATTTTGAAGTATTTAAAATATAATTTTTGTGCATTAAAAAAAAATTATAAAAAGGGTATTAATTTAAAGAAGTTTAAAAAATAAAAAGGTTTTTTATCAAAAACTTTGCAAAAAAAAAATATATTTATTCATAATTTTTTAAAATTATATTTTTATGATTGAATTTTGAAAAATAAATTCAAATTTTAATAAACAAATCAATAAAATTTAGAAAATCAGAGAATGGAATTTATTATTTTTTTCTGATTACACAAGATGAAAAAACAATTGCTTAATATTTGCACGAAGCCCAGCCATTAAGAATTACAAGGTAAAAATTTATCTTTGTTGTAATATATTTTAAAGATTAAATTCATTATTTTGGGAAAGATAAAGATACTCTCCCTATAAACTTGAAAGTAGAATTTTCAGAAACATATTTGTTGGAATTAAATGTGAAGATTATTGGAAAAACACAAATGGGAAATCTACATACTATTTAAAGAGCCACACATATAATTAAATTTATAACAATGCAAACTACATGGGCAAAACACTTAACAAGAAGGGGAAAACCCCAAACGAGCTAATACAAATAATTTAGCCAGGGCCCCCTTTTGGGATTAAAAAGGGAAAACCCCAAAATGGGGGGATGGACCGCGCCTGGAAAGATTTAAACACTGTTAAGGTAACAAATGGGAAAACCTTATCCAAGAACTGGATAGCAAGGAATAAAATTTTTAGGAAATCCATGACCCATTCTGGAGCTGTCACTCCTGTGAAACTGTTCATTACCGGTGAAAGAAAGCACTGAAAAACGTTATTGTTACATAAGGCTTTATTGAAACTTTGTCGATCCAAATATAAAACAGTTTAAGTATCGCACAAGAACAATGATAAATAATAAAAAAAAAAGAACAAACATTTAAATTAAGATTTATCATATTTAGTGTCACTTAGATTAGAAAATGTATATGTAATTGTTTTAAGAATAGTATTACAATAAAAAATTATTTAAGTACAACATTTTTACAAAAATTTAACATAGAATGACCCATTTTTTAAAATTTTCCTTTTGTGAAAAATGCTACTATTACAATAATATTTTTTTTTATATAGCTCAGACCTCTGTACAGAAATAACTAAAAATTTTTAAATATATAGCTTAGAAGTGGGTTTATCCATGTTTTACGACAATAAAGGGAGAAAAATTTTCCAAAAAAAAAAAATAAAAGCCAAAAAGTTATTTAAATGGGGAACTCTGAAAATAAAAATTTTAATTTTTTTAAAAAAAAGTTCAGACTCTCTGTAGAAGTCTTTACTTTATATAAAAACACACACACACACACACACAAAAATATTATTATTTTAGAACAAAGAGGAAAACATTTTGAGAAACGGTTATTCTAGGTTAATTTCCTGCCAAAATATTGTATTTAAATAATTTTTTTTGTCAAAATGTCCTTAAAACAATTTTATACATATATTCTATTCTGACACTAAATATCATGCAAATTTACCCTTTTTATGCCCTTTTAAAATAAAGTTTCAGAACGGGTCTCTGGGATACCTTAAAAAAAAATCTGACACAATAATTTTTCTTTTTTTTACCACGTCTTTAGCCTCTATCTAGTTCGGGCAAGAAGCGGCTCTGCATTCAAGATGCCCAATTATTTTAAGGAAACAGTAGATCAGCGATACTCAACTTGCGACCCGCATGTAGCCCGACAGCCTTTTTTAATGGCCCGGTCGGCCCATTGCTCAAAATGCACTTTTTAAGAACATTGTATAAAATTTGGGGGGAAAATTCCATCAAAATCGAATCTACCCGCTGTTTGCTGTGGGGTGTTACGGGAAAAAAATTGTATTTTTTTTCTTTTGGAACAGTTACGGTTGGATAAAACAACAATAAAATGAACAGGGGTTTGGGAATTTAAATTTTTTAAAACTATCTTTCATATCTTGGCAAAAAAATATTCAAAGAAAATTTTTCTTTCAAGACGCTTGGAATTTTGACTTTTTTTAGTGAAAAAAAACACGGATGTTTTTTTTGTTTGTCACAAAAAATGTATTAAAAAAAACCAATAAACAGGAATTTCTGACCTTTTTTTCGAAGATCTCTTTCAAAAGGTGTAAAAAGCCCTTAATAATTTAAAGGGGTTTTTTAAGTGGTAAAATCACAGCGGGAACAAAAATATCCCCTGAAGTATGTTTTAATATTGGTAATCATATGGGAAAACCCTTTACTGATGCATAAATTGTGAAGGGTGCTTTATAAAACTTTTAATTTAGTGTTAGTGACAAAAATAAAAGTATAAAAAATATAATTAAAAAACAAAACAGGGTTATAATATTTTTTTTCAATTTTTTCCCCATTTTTAAAATTTCCCAAAGTTATCTTGATTTCATCTCCCACCCACCCCCCCCTCATTTATCCTCATGTTGCGAAAGCATGAAATGGCGACTTGTATGCGGCCAAGCAGAAAGAAATGTTGAGTACACCAGCACTAGATAGAAGGATGCTTATTTTATTAAGATGATGTGCCATGCAATGTTGGCCTGTTTGCAGTCTGAAGTTTGCCATGTCTGCCATGTTTGTCTTTCGACAAAGCTTTTTCCAAGTGTCCCGAATGTTAGTCAAGGATTTGCCTTTATTTTGGCCGGGGATTTAAGGTATCCCCTAATTTCTCAAAAAATATGTTTTTAAGTGATCCCTAGAAAAAGTTTTGTTTTGTTGTGGTTCAAGTGTTCCTGTCTTGGCAAGTAAGTCTGCCTTTTCGTTACCGTCAATACCCACATGTGAAGAGCTCCATTGAAAAATGATTGTTTTGTTGTATTTATAAAGAAAATACGTCTTATTTTTGAGATAATCTGGGTGTATGTGTAATGATTTTTAACCAGTTGTAACGGCTCTGTCCACAAGCCTGTCACTAATCTTCTTGGGGTAAATTTATTTCTTTTTAACAGTTGTTATGTTGAAAACTTTCTCCCGAAGAAGAAGAATCGATCTATTCAAAAGAAGGGTTCTATTTAAGCTATGACTTTTAGGTACACGAAGTTAGTGGAGAGCAGTTGAGGGTTAGTCGAGTTAGTTGACGAGTAATTTCTGAAGGTTTAAGGACTGCTAATTGACGATTTGGTCAATAAAATTGAGATTAATAATAACAATGGAGGTTGTACAATTAATAATGGAATTTCGGGAAATTGGGAAAAGGCGCCCAAAATTAAAGAGTAATTTAATTAAATTAACTCAAATATTAGGATCTTTTGCTCGGATATTTTGGTAAGGTTTTATTTTCCCTGGGTTGTTAATTTAAATGAGAGAACAAAAAATTAGTTTATGCTGATTATGGCTGATCTTTCTTCTAATCCCCAAATACCAATAAACGCGCATCCCGTTTATTGCACAGCTGCATTTGAAAAATAGTCAAGTGCAATTTGTTGTTAACTAAAACGATCGTTTCTGGGAAAAAATTTTTTTTAAAAAATTTTTTAAAAAAAAAAACTTACTTTTTGGTACCCAATTCAATTTTGTTTTTTAAATGCATAAAAAATTTTCAGAATTTAGGTATTTTTTTAAAAAAATTGTTTTAAAACATTTTCAAAAAAAAATTTTTAAAAAATATTTCGGGAAAAAAGTAACAAAAATTTTTTTTGTAAAAAGTTTATTTAAAAAATTTTTTTATAAAAATAAAATTTTTTTCGGGCCCAAAAATATTTTTTAAAAAAACCCCTTATTTTGATTACCCCTTTAAAAATTATTGACTTTTTACTTAAAAATTTTTTTGCGAAAACAATTTAAATTCTAAGTTTGCATTTCAAAATTTTTTGAATTTTAAAAGCTAATATGGAAAATATTTTATAAAGAAATTTTTTAAAAATATTTAAAAAATTCATTTTATTTTTGCAAAAAAAAAATTAAAACCCTTAATACTTTTTAAAAACAAAATTTTGGGCTATTGACCTAAATTTTAAAATAGTTTTCGTTTGCCCTTGGAAAATAGTTTTAAAAATTTTAAAAAAAAAAAAATTATCAAAATTTACTAAGTTGCTTTTCAAATGTATCAGCTAAAAATAAAGGTACCTCCCGAAACTTAAGGAATAAATTCCCACATCCTATATAACATCATTGATACTTCAGTTACTTAGGGTTTCTCAAATGAAAAACACATAAAATAGCTCTTTTAGGCGATGAATGTAAGCAAAAATATTTTATTTTGTTAAAAAATGTATTTCATTGAATAACGTTTAAAATATGTGAAAAGTATATTCAATACACTTTTATCTTTGCATAATATATAAATATGGAAATTCTTTATTAAAGAATGGTACTTTCCACTACATTACACATAAAAACTAAAAGCTTAGAGCTCTAATATAACCTAAAAAATAAAAAGAAAAGAAGTGAAAAACAAACTCCTAATTGCATATCATAGGTAAGCGTGATCTCAGTAATTTTTTTTGTTGTTGTTTTAAGAAATGCTAAATACTTTGAATTTTACTTTTACTAAAAGGTAAAATATAAAATATTATCATGAAATATTTTAAAAGAAAAAAAGATACATTCACCCTACTAATTGAGAAGAAAACCTATTCATAATACTTTCTTTTAAAAAATACACATTCATTAAGGTATCCAACTACGTTCGGAACCGTGATTTTAAAAGAGTGCCTAAATGGATAATTTTCTCTCTCGTGATATTTAGTCTCACTTAGATTAGAATATAAGTATAAAATTGTTTTAAGGACATTATGACAAAAAAAATATTTAAATACAATAGTTTTGTGAAAAATGAAAGAATGACCTTTTTTCAAAACATTCTCCTTTTATAAAAAAGAACTTCTATAACAATATTTTGTGTGTGTGTGTGTGTGTGTGTGTGCTTACATAAAGTAAATACTTCCCTAGAGAGTCTGAACTATAGGATTTTTGAAAAATTCACATTATTTTTGAGTTACCACCAATTGAAATAACTATCGGCGTTTTTTTCTTAAAATTTCTTTCATTTGTTGTAGTAAAATAGGGATAAATCCACTTCTAAGTTATATATTTCAAAAATTCTAGTTCAGCCTCAGTACAGAGGTCTGAGCTATATACAGGCAAAATTATTATTATAATAGAAGCATTTTTCAAAAAGGAGAATGTTTTTAAAATTGATCATTCTATGTTCCTTTTTTGCCAAAATATTGTACTTAAATAATTTTTGTTGTAATAATATTCTTAAAACAATTTTATATACGTTTTCTAATCTAAGTGATGCTAAATATCATAAATATTATCCATTTATACGCTTTTGCAAAATCATGGTTCGAACGTAGTCTAATACCTATGAAACAATAAATGAATATATAAATCCACATTTTTCATATTTTTAGTAAACTAAAACTTTATCTTTATTCATTAATATTTATTTAATTTCTTATAATTTTCTGTAAAATATTTTACTTATAATTAAGCCGAATAAAGAAATAATTGCTAAAAGCCACAATAATATTAATTTTTAATAAATTAAAATACAAATATCATTCATAGCCATCGTAGAGTATGAAACCAAATGTTAAAAAATAAAAAAATTTTCTTAGGTTGAATTTTAATAAATAAACAAGTTTTCACTTTAAATGATATATTATATATCCGCATATAAAATTTGGCATCATCCTCAACGAAGATGTAAAGTCTTCATGGTTGAATTATCTCCAAAAAGAAAATGATCAAAACGAAGCTTGTAAAAAGATTTCTTAAAAGAATAATAAAAAAATTGAGTTTTCTGTACTTAACAACATTTGAAAGAAACTATCTTCTTTCAAAAGCTGCAATTAGTGTATTAAAATGCTCGTTAATTAAAGCTTCAGACTTATGTTACTTCTGTTAAATCTTTTCAGAAGATACGTTTCTTAGTGCTACGCAAGTTCTGATATAATTGGAAGATGAGATTTGTAACGGGAAGGTGTATTTTTTTTCCTTTCGAGAAAATCTTTCAAGTTTTTGGAAAGAAAATGTTCTCGTGTTCTTTTTAATGGAAAATTGCATTTTTCCCCAAGGTTGGAAAATCGTTCTGAAGAAATAGCGACGAAAACTCTGAAATGAAAGAGATTCAATTTCAAAAGTAAAGAGATGTAGCAAGTTTAATATGTTGATTTGGTTGGAGAAATGTATGAATGCATAAAAAAATATTTTATGTCACATGTTTTTACATTATATATTTAAATACTTTTTAAAGTTAAATTTAAAATGTTTCTTTCTAATAAAAGCTTATTCACATAATTTCCATTATATTTCTTCGGCATAACAGAGAATGACTATACTCAATATATTATTTCTATTTACTAATATACACAAATAATAAGGATTCTTTCCTTACTCTACTTCTCAGAGCATTTTATGTTGCTGTATGACTATTAATTATTTTTAAGTTATTGATGCCTAATTTAGAGCACTCAGCTATTGATTGTACTTGAAAACATTCTTATAACCACTGCCTTTTTATTTAAAAGGAAGAGGACTTGACTTTCTAAAGAAAATGTAAGTTTATCTTTTACACCTCCAAATCCCCTTGGAGTCGATTTCCACAAAATCCTTTCTTAACAAATCTCTGCTTAACAAAAGAAACCTGTTCGGGAGTCGATTTCTGCAAATTCTGTTTTAAGCCGATCTTTGCGTAACAAAAGAAACATGCTTGCTCCATTTCAGTGAGTGATTGAGAGTTTATCAAAGTGTGCCTCACTATAAAACAACACGATAGCTATTGGTAAAGGATCTCGTAATTTTGAATCATGATCTAGTAAGGAGGAAATTTGAGATGCCCCCCTCTCCAAACTATCACACCATACCAACGGGAGGACTTTGAGCCTCGACAGATTTATCATGCATCAACCCATCTTTATGATGGGTCTTCAGTGACAATAGTGCTCGAAATCATGACACGCCGTTGTACCGCACGGCCTGTTGTTAAATTTCAGATATAACCGTTGGTCTAATACAGCGATACTCAACCTGCGGCCCACCGAGCCTTTTTAAGTGGCCCGGGCATGGCTCATTGCTCTGAGAAATTTACATATTTATGAAAATTGTATTAAAAATTTGGTGGAAAATTCTCTGTCAAGAAATCAAATATATCAATTTTGCTTTTTGCTGTGGGTGTCGTACGGGAACGAATCGATATTCATTTTCTATTTTGATCGCTTACGGTAGGTGAAAACAAACATGGGAGTAGCGACAATTTTATGGGTGGAACTAATTTTTAACATCTTTTATATCTTGCAATCGAAAATTATCGTTTCAAGACGATTGGGAGGTTGACTATTTTGTAGTGAAAAACAAACATGGATCAGTAATCGTTTGATTGGTTATGAAACTGCTGTATTTAAAAAATACCAATTAACAGGAATAATTCAATAACACTTTTCCTCGAAGATCTTGTTCAAGAGGTGATAAATAGGCTTTCTTGAATAACTTTTGCAACATCAACAAAGCGTTTTGTCAGAGGTAATATCACAGCAGTCCATGACATTTTCGCAATCCTTGTTGGGAATCGAATTCCGTATAACTCATTCTCTACTCATTAAAAGGAATGTGTCTGCCAATTTTCAAGTCCGTTAGCCTAAAAGTTCCAGATATATGGAGATGAGTTAGTAAACGATTAAGTGAGTCACTTTCCTATTATATATATGTGTAAATAGTGTTTATTTTTTTTTACAATCGTATCGTGATATTTGATAAGCTATAGCTGCTTAAATAATAAACTTATCATGGTTACGTATGTGTTTGCCATTTTTTACGGTTGCTGCATATATACCAGCATTCGGATCAAGAACATTTGAATAAGGAATGCTCATAGTTAACTTTGGAGATTTCTCATAACATAGCTTGATAATCATCTATATTTGTGTCTTACTTTACGAAACCTATAGCCTATATCCCACACGTAGTCAAAAAGCGATGTTAATTCCAACCAATCAGACAACTTTCAGAATTATTTAAACAAAGATTTTTAACTTTGCACACATTTTGCACGTTGCACATGTTTTTAGTGTACACATTTAGTGCACGCATTCATTTTCATTTCTGGCGATTCAAATAGACTTTGCAGAGAATCTTGTTTTACTGTAAAAAGAAAACCCTAGTTTTTCCAAACAAAAATACCCTATTCTCTTACCCATACGTTTTAGACAGTGAAACAGCCGAAAACAGACTCTAGGTATTCCTAAATCCTATCTAAAGAAAGTGAAATCCACAAAAACCGATTCTAGAAACGGTATTTGTTTTTTTCCCCTGTAAAACACAACGCTTGCAATTTTTTTTTTTTATCCTCTCTTCAACTTAGTTTCATTTGACTTTAAAATGCACGCAATTTCAAAAGATAACGAGTTTCTCTATGCGTGTAGCGTACTTAGAGGAAATGGATTCTTCGTTTTCAATTACTATTCTGGGAAAATTTAAAAAAAAATCCTTTCCCCGGGTTTTTGTTGTAAAAGGAACTCTAGCTAAAAGCAAACTTTAAATTTTTTCTTGGGTAAAATGTAATAAAAAAGAAATTTCTTTTATCCTCTTTTTTCAAGTTGATTTAACTGTTGTAAGGGATGTTGAATGAGTGTGTGTATGTGTGTTGTCCTTATACTGTTATAAATAATAAATTTCGTAAAATTTGAAATTTATGTGATGCATGATAGAGATTTTTTAATTCCAGTTTATCTTCCACATTTATTGTTAAATTTTCCTATACAGAGAGGATGAAATCTTAAGACATTAACCCCTTCAGTACCTTGTAACCACAAGTGGATACATGCTATGTATAATTTAAAATCCCATTGTAATTTCATATGGATACATGGCTTATTTATGTGAACAACCAGTGTGATCAGCATAGGAAACATTATAAGGTATGTTTCTTTTATAGGGATTGTATAAAATAACAAAATATAATGAAATTTATCTCGTTTACTTTTTAAAAGCTTCTCAATACAGTCAACCTCTCGATTGTTTTCTAAACTACTTAACGCTTCTAACTACAATCAAACAAAACATAGTCCGTTTCTCTTCAAACACAGTCCGTCGTGTTAAAGCCTCTTCCAAGAAACTATATTCTTGGTACAGCAGACCACGCGCTGTGCGTCGATCTCAAAAAACAAAGAAATCACGTTCCTACACACTCAGTCCAAAGTCCAACGATTTTCACTTCCAAAAAATAAGGGACTGTCCCACCCCTAACCATCTTGCTCGAGGATCAATCACCTTCTCCTTAAAAAACAGTAACCCGCCTCCGTATGCGCGGTAAACTGCGCCAATCATTCCACAATCTACCGCCAACAGTAACAAGATTCTATATATACTTTACAAAAGTTTTTAAGAAAATTGAGAAAGGAATATTAAAATTAAAAAAATTTTGTGAAATTGCTCGAAATGTTCCATGGAACAAAATGTTTTTCCACATGCGTTGCATAAGTGTATTGTCCTTTTTTTGGTTCCGTTTCTTCATCTTCTTCATCACAAATAGATAAGTTTGAATCAGAGTCATTGACGTATTCATCGGTTTCCAGCAAACATTTTTCTGAAGTATCACTTTTGTAGAAATCGAACGATGATGCCATATTGGCAAGAAAAAGTAAAACCACAAAAGTAGTCATACAAACTTAAGAAACACTAAAGAAGATGTGCCTTAGTCAGCGTCAAAAGGAAAAATGAAATGTGTGTCGTAACGTCAAAGTCACTATCCCCAGACATCTGGGATTTCTGGGGATACCAGAAAGTGCAGTTTGGTATGCAAGGGGTTAAATCAATGAAAAAAAAGAGAGAACCCATTGTATTTTATTTCTTCAATTACAACATATTATAAATGCTTTATTCTTTTGTATTATTTAACTTGAAATATAAAATCAGTGATTTATACTTTACTGGGAAGGAGACTGGGAAATTAGAACTATCAATAAAACACTTGAAACGTCAATGGTAAATTTTGTATCAAGAACTGGGAATTTTAAAAAATTTAATTAGATATAATGCTGTATTTTCACTTTCTTATTCTGAGAAGGCGAAGTTAAAAAGATATTTCCTGTTAGAATATATATCTGACTTTTTACTCTTGTAACTGCGGTAGCCTAGAGCAGTGCTCCGCAACCTTTTTATCGCCGCGGGCTGGTCAACGTTTGTTAATTTTACCACGGCCCGCTGAGAGGGAAGATGTTGATTGTTTATATTTTAGACTGTTTTGATTTAATAATTTTAATTTAATTGTGTGTATTTAATCGTGACTTCTGAATAAAATATGGTTACACCAAAAAATGAATATAAAGTGATTTAACAAGGAATATTAAGTGATTTTCATAAAAAGTAGCCCAAACCTAAGAAAAAATATACCACAGTAAATGAAAGAGAAGTAATTTAATGTTTCTTGTGTGGACCGGTAGTATTTGATCCAAGGACCGGTACCGGTTCGTGGACTGGGGGTTGCGGAACACTGGCCTACAGGTTACGTAAGAAATTGGGGTGCTAGCTGAGCTTTCGTCTTCGTTACTTGGCTATGGTTCAAGATTACGAAGTTCGCCGCCAATGTTCACGTGTTGCTTTACATTGGGACGTAGGTAAATTAATATCAAACAGACTCATAAGACACGCCATCATGCATCTTTGTTAAAAATAGTTACGGTACTTAATAGCAACGTTAGTTTAAAAATTAAATAACCAATCAATGTTTTAAAATAAATATTAAGGCAACTTTTAAAAATTAATACTTTCTTTAATATTAGAACATTTTTCAAATGCTTAGCTTTAATCGAATTGTAAAATTTACACAATGTTTTTACTTTTATTTGGAAAGGAATTTAAGAAACATTTAAGATAAATTTAAAAATATATATTTGTTTGCTTTTACCAGTAATGAGCTTAATTCTCAAGAAAAATTATGCGCAAAGTTTTACGAGATCAGTTTAAATCCCTCACGGGGCTATGTTATGTTCGATATATATATTCACAAGACATTCAGTTGATTCAGTTCAAGATTCTTATTTTTTGAGAGAGAATGGCTTTACCTAAATCGTTTCAATGACTTTTATTCATAATAAGGCATTTTTATTGAGTATTTGCTAAAGTTTCTTTTTTCTTTCTTGACTTATATTCTTTTTGAAATCAGATTTTATTTTCTATCATATATATATTTCATTTTACATATTTTTTTAAAAAATTTCTATTTAAAATAAAGTTTGTGAAGAGAAATATTTTTAAGAATTTACATGCAAATATATATACAAATCAAACTTTAAAATTGAACGCTAGATTTTAAGTTTCTCTGAAAAATCCAGCAACCCTAGTTGATATCGAATTCTGAACAAAGACTTTCCCAAAATAACATTTAAGAACAATCAAACATCTTATGGACTGCTGATTTTTAAGACATTGTGACACATTCTCTCTATTTTTAATGCGAGTTTTAGCCCCTCCATTCCCCTCGTTCTCCATTCCATACGAAACAGAATCGTAACTCTGCACCATTTTTTTTTGTCTCTAGTCTTCCTTCGTATTCTGAGACATGAATAATGGAGTTATTTTTGTTTAAGAATTCTCTTGCGTGAGGACGGCTTCGACGAAATTCGTCGCAAATATGGGAGGGAGAAATTCGAATTTTATTTTTTTCCCCTACCTTGAAAGGTAGTAAACTCCAAAGGGGATTGTTTTGTCTTTATTTTTTTATTTTAACAGGAAAAAAACTATTTTCGAAGCTGTTCCAGGTATTCGAAAATGATGGAGGTTTAATGGTCTTTTCGGTTCTCATGTGTTACTTTTGATTCAGCATATAAGGAAGGGTGGGTAAAAAAAAAGCCTTATCATAATGTGCATTACGAATAAAAAATGGAATTTCTATGGAAATTAAGAACATTTTTCTCTCTCTTTCCCTTTTTTAAATATTTATCCTGTCCAATGAGATACTCTGTGCTGCTTTCAAATTATATATATTTTTTGATTGGTTGTAAGTCTCTATCCAATCACATTCGTTGTTGCAAAATATTTCATGTTCTCTTGTGTCAAGGGCGGATTTAAAAAAAAAATTCTGGGAGGTGTGTGGGAATATTAGTCTAAGTCTTATAAATTATGTGCATCTTATAAGAATTTCATGCTAATTGTTCTATTTTAGACAAGGGAGTATGTCTTTAACGTCTTTTCTTTGACAGAAATATGCTTGGTATTAATGACTTCTTTAAAATTTATTTTATTTACTGCATTTTATAAAACGAGGTTATATGTATATATAAGGAGAGAGATGGCCTAAGTTGTAATAATTACTTTAAATTTCCTGCAAATAGTTTTACCAAGTTTTTTCATTCTCCTATATATAAAAAATACGCTCAAATATGTAGTTTTAAAAAGTCTTTGTAGTTTGAGATGTCAATATTAGATACAAGTCAATATAAGCCTTTTATAACTAACGAATAGCTTTTACTTGTAATTAACTATAAAAAATAGTAATTTAGATATGCATCTTTTATAATAATTATAATAAAAATGAAGGAAACTTTTCTTGCTTTTTATTACATTGATGATTTATTTTAGAATTATTATTTATAATTACAACAAAATTCTAGCTAACTTTAACAAAATATGAGTTTATGACTACCTTAAAATCATTTTCCTCTTTTAATTTAACTGTTACATGTGTGCACTACTGGCCATTAAAATTGCTACACCAAGAAGAAATGCAGATAACAAAATGATATTTGTTGGACAAATATATTATATTGGAAGTAACAAGTGATTAATTTTTTAAGAAATTTGGATGCATATATTCTGAGAAATCAGTACCCAGAACAACCACCTGTGGCAATAATAACAGCACTTATACACCTGGGCATTGAGTCAAACAGAGATTGGATGGAATGTTCAGGTACAGATGCCCGTGCAGCTTCAACACGATGCCACAGCTCATTAACCGTAGTGACTACTGTATGGTGACAAGCAAGTCGTGTTCGGCCACCAGGGACAAGACATTTTCTATTGGTGAGATATCCGGTGAACATGCAAGCAAGGGAAGCAGCCGAATATTTACCGTATCAAGGAAGGTCAGTACAATAACGGTAACATGCGGTCGTGCTTTATCCTGCTGAAACGTAGGGTTTCATTGGGCTCGAATAAAGTGAAGAGCCACGGGTCGTAACACACCAGAAATTTAATGTGCACTGTTTAAACTGCCGTCAATGGGAACCAGAGTTGATCAAGATGTGTATCCAATAGCACCCCATACCATCACGCCAGGTGATGGGCTAGTATAACGAAGACGAATGCACGCTGCCGATGTGCGTTCACCACGAGGCCGCCAAATACGGATGCGACCATCTTTATGCTGTAAACAGAACCTGGAGTCCTCTGAAAAAATGACGTCTCGCCATTTGTGCGCCCAGGTTCGTCGTTCACACTAATTAAGACGCTTCTAACTGTGATGCAGCGTCTAGAATAGTCGCAACCAAGGTCTCCGAGTCCATACTGTTTCAAACGTCATCGAACTGTTCGTGCAGACATTTGTTGCCTTGCAAACAACCTCAATTCTTGACTCAGTAGTAGCTATGTAGCTGCACGATCCATTAATGCCATGCGTGTAACATGCCTGTCTTCTCGACTGCTAGTGATTGGGAGCCGTTGAGATCCAACATGGAGTTTCGCATTACCGTCTGGAAACCATCGATTCCATACGCTAGAATTCGACCTTTATCATAGCCCTAAGTGTGCTGGTACGCATTTCTGATTTTTACAGGAGACAACACAACAATTTTTCACCAGGAAACAACGTTCAAATACAATATGTGTATGAGAAACCAGCTCAATACTCTCCTCATTTAAACACATTGTAGGTGTCGCTACCGACGCCTACTTTGTCTGAATGTGCTGAAAAGCTAATCATTTACATTTCTCAACATTTTTTTCTTGTCGTTTAAATTTCACGTCTGTAGCATGTTGCCTTCTTGGTGTAGCAATTTTAATGACCATTAGTGCTAGTTTCACACCTAGGAAACTAACCTCATTATTTACGGAGGTAAGATTTTTCAAGTACGATTATTGTTTTAATTATTCATTTCATACACTTTCTAATTCATTTTATATATCAAAACATTTTCTTTAAAATGTAATTTGAGTTCCATTCATAAATTTTTCTTTTTAAAATTATTTTTAATTAAATATAATTAAAATTTTATAGATAAAATTCCTTTTAAATACTGATTTTAAGTACCGAGGTTCAGCTTCCCATGTTTCCCCAGTACCACTAAAGAACCGCCATGTAGGGCAGCGATGCACGCTAAATATTTCGAGAACTGAAACGTCCTCCCGTTGGTGTGGTAGTTAGGAGAGTAGGGGTGCCAGCTCAGGTGTCGTTCACGTCACTTGACCATGGTTCAAAATTACATGGTCCGTCGCCAAAAGCCCTCGTGTTGCTGAACAGTGCGACGTTAATATTCACTCACTCATTCATTCCCATGTTTCCGTGAGCTTGAACTTTAAATCTGGTGCATTTATGTCACATTCTTCAGACACAACGACTATTAAAAAACTTCATACTCGCATGATGTACGATCAAACACATTCAAGTATCTTCAGCCTTTCTTTTTTGACGAATCCAAAGTTATGTACTATTTTGCGCAGTGACAAACACCAGAATGGGGTTTGGGGGCTTAAATTCCTCCCATAGACCAACAAATACATTTTTTATTTTTTATCAAAAAAATTACGTATCAGTGCTATATTTTTATAAAAATAAATCCCTTTCCACATAAAAGTAGTCTGTGTACCCCACTGCGTACCCACATTTTTGAGTACCCTACTTAGAAGACCACTGATGTAAGGCGTAGAGTAGTGGGAAAATAATATTAATATATTCGAGCTTTATTTAATTGGGATTAGTTTTCGGGGGTTTTATTTCTTAAGTGCGTCCTGCATGCCCATAGCAGCCCATGTTAAATTGCATAAGTTTATGTGCCTTTTTCTCAGAAACTACTTGCTTCTTATGAATAAAATTTTTACAGTAGGTTATGTGTACTATCAGCAAAACTAACGAAGGGTTTTGTCTTTTTGTTATAATTTAAATTAATTATGTATTTTTTAAAAATTGACCAACTTTTTTTCTCTAAAATTTAGTTTTAATAAAGTCATATCTAAAAAATTTTTGCTTGATATATCTAATTCCCTCCATTAGAATGTGTAAACATGTTAAAAGTCTCCTCACTGAAAATTTGATTACTATATGATAAGCAATTTTTGAGAAAAAGGTACATAGAGTGAAAAACATTACATTCTGAGAAAACAGGCTTTAAAGTAAAAATTTGTAATTTTTTGATCATTTACTTTTTTTTAGTATTTTCCAGAAGCAGATGAAGCGTTATTTTTATTCTCTGCTCTTACAAAAGACTATTATAATTTTCTTTTTTTTCATTATCTTTAACAATTTTGCCTTTTGAGGGGATTTTAAGATGCTTTTGTTGAGCTACACGAATCCTATGTGTATCTAGTTTTTTGAAGCATGACACACAGTTATAACTTAGTTCAATATCACAATGTCTTAAGATCCTTAATTTTGCTACATGACTCATACTGAGATGTGAAAAAAAAATAGCAATATTTACCAATAAATTTTAAAGTTTTTTATTCCAAAAATGTAGAACTTGGAATCACTGAACATATGGTGTTATTTACTTACTCATTTGGGTTCTGGGTCCCCTGTAAACATTTTCAGAATAACATAGGATCACCTAGATCTCTAAAAATTGGCTTCATTTAATTCATTATGGTGTATGTGTTTATGATCATAGTGTCTTTCGTTACATTCAGTTTCTATCTTTTGAAACTTGCACCAGACATTTATACCCACAGGACAGTCCAAATTGAGGGCTCTCGTTTCAAAACAGAAGATGAAATTAAACAGCACAAGCAGCAGTTATCATGCTGTGTAGATCATTGATATTATTTACAATAGCCATACTATAATATCTTTGAAATTTGACAATTAAGTGTCGTTGAGTAGGTTACGACCTCAGGCTTTTTCCATCACTTAACTTTTTTCTCTCTGTTTCGCTTTTAAGATTCAAAAGACGTGTGTACTCATACACTTTTTGATTTGCCCAATACACTCTAATTTTTTCACTTATACACACATCATATGGATTCGCGCTCATTAGAAACTTATGCAAGGGGAAAACACAGGTGCTCCTAGCAGAGCTCATTTGATGCGCGTCAAGGAGTAGCTTCATTTTTAAAAATAAATAAAAATACTTTTAATCATCGTATTTTCTTATATCATATATTATTTTAAACTGAACTATTTGAACTTTCTACAAATATAAAAAAGTGAAAATCGATAATTTTTGGAAATTCATGTGCCGGACCCCTTTTAAACTTTTGGGAAGACAGCCTTGGTAAAATGGACCGTAAAATATGGAAAGGTGTTTTTTTTTATTCATAAAAAGATCATTCTTATTAAAGCAGGGATAATTTTATGAGTAATTTGGTGTTTTTCTGATCTGTGAATAATCGAATAACTCATAAAAAATAATTTGAGTCTACTTCTAAAAGAAAAAAGAATCCATCACAATACATCTAGAATGATTTATTATTGAATAATCTTGGTATTTCTTGATTTATGAGAAATTGAACATTTCCTGTTTCTAATACTTAAAGATTTAAGATCTACTAAAGTATGGTTCAAAAAATGTCACCAGAATTATATAAATATATAACATATTTATATGACATTACTGACTAGACAAATAACAATTGAAAACAAACTTAAGGTTATTCTAAAAATACTTTTGGAACGAAAACAAATCTGATCTTACCGACTTTTATAGAAAAGATCATATTTACTTGAAAACAAATCTTTATTGGAAAACTTATTTTAAGCAATCCAATTATAATCTTAACAAGACATTGAATACGAAACTTTATTTTATTTTTCCACAATTATGGATTATATCTATTATTTTCGGTCCCAAAAATATATTGAGCCAGCAAAAAGCTCCCAGTAATAGAACTTATTGTTAATGTTATTGCAAAAATTGATTCAATAACTGCGTTGTGCCATTTCTAAAAATAGTTCTTATAATTAAGATTAAATATCCCTCAAGTACTTTTTTTTTTCTTTTCGCTGATATATTTAGGAAAGAAATTCATACTCAGTTAATACATAAGGAGAGGCCCACATTGGACACATTATAACATTCAATAATTCATTTCAGTTACTCTTAACATAGAGTTAGAATCCATGTTATTTATTTTCTGCTTTATACATTTCTCAACTAATTTTTTAAAGTAATACATACTTCCTTTTATTTATAGCTGCCCATTTGTCAACTTACACTCGGACAAAAGACACTCCTTAATCCATTGCGACCATCCATAGAGGGGGTGGTGTGTTGCCACGAGATAAAACACCCCCTGTCTTATTTATAAAAGAACAGCATCCTCATGACTGCTGACATAAATAAGAATTTTTCAAGGGGTGGTTGCTTTGGATAAAAGTCATATTGAGCATCCGCCTCAAACGATATTTTTTCTTCCAGGGGTGGTTCGAGAGTATCAACGACCCTTTTGGAATTTTGTGTTGGGTTGGAAAAGGACGAATTTCTTTCGAGGTAAATATTTTTCTGACATCAGACACTGTAACATGAGATGAGAGGTAATATAAATGTTTAGAAAGATGGGGTTGAAACTTACCATGCTTTACTAAATATTTGAGTACATGCTTAGTTTTTATGTATTTAGAAATGCATATTCAAATACAGAAATGTATACTATATTTTATATTTGTATTGATAACTGAAGGTCCAGTGATCGAATAGTAGTGTATCACGCTTTCACACCACAGGTCGGGCTCTATTACCGGTCTGGGCAAGGCCGACTCAGCCGTTCATCCCCACTGCAGTGGGTCGATAAATGAGTATCAAGCTTGCTTGGGGATTTAAGCACTGGGGGTCTCACTTCAGACTGACCACCTGATCAGGGCATCTGCTCATGTACCTCAGCGCCCTATGATCACGTATTATGTAATGGGCACAGTAGGCCCTGGCCCTCATGAGCTGTTGCGCCACTGAGTTTGAGTATTGATAACTGAACCATCATTATATTTGTATTTGTATTGATAACTAAACCACCATTACATTTGTATTTTTATTGATAACTGAACCACCATTATATTTGTATTGATAACTGAACCATCATTTGTAAAACAATCACATTTCAAAGTAACACGAATGTTATTGAATTAATTTTGAGCCACGGTGAAGTGACGAATCCGACACTTGAGCTCTGGCAACAACTTGAACTCTTTAAACTTACACATTGCAACAGTATGAGGACTTTGACCCTCGCGACAGATTTAATGTTCATTAATATAGTCCCTCTAAACCAAGGAATGTCAACCTATTGCATGCATGCTACAAATGGCACGTTGTAGAATTCTCAGTGGCACTCAGTACTAATCTACAAATTTGTCAGTTTTTGAGTAGTTGGAAGTTGATAAATTTGTAATGGACCTCTTGTTTGACAAACATCTTCAGAATTATGGACATTTACAGAATTACAAAAAAATGTGTGAATGATAACTCTAAAGATAAATTTATAGCTATTTTTTGTAAATTATTGAAGGTCATTGCTGGAGAGATTTAATTAATTGAAGGAAAAAATATGCCTGTACTCTGCTTTCCGCTTTTAGTTCTACATATCTATAAGTAAAAATTCTTTCCTTGTACGAAAAATATTTTGAGTATCCGCGTAGAAATTGTTTAACATCTCTGAATGCTTGAACTCGTGTCAAATTGAAATTCACAAATTATACCCCTGATTTTGCGATGTGAAGTAGAACTGTGCAAGTACTAGGTTCGTATTAAAAATTTTATTTATCTTTTTATTTATCTGTAATAAAGGGAACTACTTATATTTTATGTTATCTATTTCTTATTTTAATAAATATGTTTAAAAATACATAATATTTGTACAATTTTAATATTTTTTATTTTTGTTCGTTATATTTTCTGCTGTTTATCTTTATGTTAAGAAATGTCTTTAACCGATGCACAAAATTAATATATAATAAAATTGTAAATAATTATATTATTGACTTCTATTCTCTATAACTTTGAATGCATTATCACGGGAATCGAATTGTTTCAAAATTTTCTACCGCGTGACACGCTGAATCACATCGTAGATTGGTTTGGCACGCCAGAGCTAAAAAGTTGCCAACCAACGCTCTACACGGAGGGTCTTCTGGACTCGAACCTGTAACTCAACAGAAACAACGCCGGTGAGGAATTCGCCTTCATGACCACTCACTTATCGTGGCCGCAGGTAAGGCAATGAAAGATAAGGGTTCTAAAATTTAATCAATTTAAGTTTCATATTCCAATTAAACCCATAGGTAAAGATAGTATTTAGTATAAGGCAGTAGCGCACACAGGAATTTTTCAGGGGTCCAGGGTCGCGAAAGTTCACCATTCTTGTATCAGGCTACTTTTGGTTTTGTCGATTTTCGGGAACAAAACACAATAAAAACTAATTATTGAATAGATAATTAGCATTAATTAATAAAATTAATCATTAATAACAAATATTTAATTGAATTTTACGTTCTATATACTTAGAATTATAGTCAATCGGAAAAAAAATCAAGGGTTTGGGGAGGTCCGGACCCCAGGCCCCCTATTGTGTGCCACTGGTATAAGGTCAATGCTGTACAAATGATCCAGTTTTCCCATTCTAATTCTTAAAAGTGTTTACTTTGATATTTTTAGGTATTTTCAATGGGTCAACATATTTCTTCCAAGAATTATTCCACTATTTTGAATCATGAATGAAACAAATGTTATTTCTGCTTTCACATTCAAAAAATTGGAAAGTTTTAGTCACATAGCCTCTACTATAAACTTTTCGTATGAGAGAGAAAAGCACACAGTTTTGAAAACTTTTAAAATAGGAAGAAAACAGTTATTTAAAAACAATTCAGCTCCCCACACAAACCATAATGCCTTCGAACCATTTCCCCTGAGACCATAAGACGGCGCGGATAGACTAAAAGACGTGTTAAAATGTCTCAAACCAATGTAAAATATTTATACATAACTGACAGTTTATCTTAACTCCCTGTCTCCCTTTGCATTCCACAAAACTTCGAAGCATTCCACCAACCCCCAAATCGTTTCTCATAAAGTTCGCATACGTTTTTGAAAAGAATTCCGTCCTGTAACGGAACCAGTAGTAAAACTTCTGACTAAACCCTTTTGAAATCTACTCGGAATATCTTCTTCACATCTGGTATGTATTTATGCATGACTGGAATGTGTCGAGTTGAGTTGAGATGAAAGCGAGCTGATGCGAAGCCGTAGAGGGTGGGAGAGGGATTGGAGAAAATTCAACGTTTTCGATTTTCTCTTGTAACTAGAGCATGAAAATTAAAAGGAAAAAAAAAATATTCATTGGTCTTTTCGAAGTGATAGGGGGTAGTAATGTAACTGGTAAGGTGAAACTTTTCCGCGTGTGTAATTTTGCTAACTAATTCATGCACGTAGTTTCCGAAACTGTGAATTGATCTTTTGATATTCTTTCATCAACTGGAACGGATTTCAGAACGAAAGGAAGGATGAGGTGTAGGAGGTCGTTGAAAGTTTTAAAAAGATTTTTTTGATGCCGTAAATATAAAAAGAGGTTGTGTTTGAAAAATTTAATGTATTCAGTTTTGACATATGCATCAGGAAACTGTAATTAGATTTATAAGGCAACTTTGACGCGTAGGTGTGAAGTGGAGATAATTTTATATGTAACAGAAGTCTTCTTAAAATTTATTGTAACATACTCTTAAGGGCTAAGACAGACCTCTAATATTTTAAAAAATTCATTTAACGCATTTTTAAGCCATCAGAGTAACATAAGTTTCTCAAACAATATTTATCTAAATGCAAACTATTCCATCGTTAATCAGTAATGCACTCAAAAAATACCAATGGAAGAAGTTTGTTGTATCAAATGTTTAACTTATTAAATTTTTACGTCTATACTAAAATTTTTGTTTAAAATTCATGCAAATTCAAAACATTGTAAAAAATACATATGCCTAATTGTGTCTTAATCTCTAATAGAAAATTTCACATTTTTTCAACGGTCTATCATTTTTATTGATTGTGCATCATTTATTTATTAAAAGCTTAAAACTTTTTTTAGTCCTTATCCAAGAGTAGTTTAAGTAACAAAAAACAGACAACTGGTCTTTAATACTTTTGACTTAATAAACCTAAAATATATTCGAATGGGAAAATCAATTTAGTTGTCATTCGAATGTTTTAATAAAATAAGTCTCAACTACTGAACTTTGTAAAAGTTCAACGCAGTCATAAATGTGTACAAAAAATTATTCAGAAAAAAAAAAAACTTGGGCAAATTTCAAATATACGTATACTTGGAAGAATGATAAAAATCTTCTGTTTGAAACAAACTAAAGAAATATCATTTGAGATTTTAGAACAGATTCTAAGGTAGGCGCAGCAAAATTGCCTCATCTATTTTTGGATTCTATCCTCATCTACAAAAGTATATGTTTTTACAGAAACACAATTCCAAGGGTACTCCTAGAAGTAAATTATATAATGATCTTGTAACCAGAAGAAAACCCTCCATTTCAGAGGGGAGAAAAAGTATTATATTTGCTAGAAATCATGTTTTGAAGCCTCAAGATTTCTGAACATTCAATAATGAAAGCAAGTTCAATATTTTTGGAAATGATGATCGATGTTGTGTTTGGGGGGAGCTTATGTAACTCTGAATTACTTTCCCCAAACACCAACCTCACTGTCAAGTATGATAGTTGTTTGATTTCTGTATGTGGTTAAGTTTTTTTTTCAAAGGGAGTAAGAAAATTAGTTTTATCGATGGAATCATGGATAAAATGAAGGTCTTGGATATATTGAAGAATAAGTTATAACTAAGTGTTAGAGAGAGAATTAGGTTTTCTTAGAGTCGCATACTATGTTTCAACAAGATAACCACGCAAAATATGTACCCAAAGTATTTAACTATGGCTGTTGTCCAGTTCTAAAATGCCCCATTTCAATTTACCAATCTCAATGTGATAGAAAACTTGTGATCTCTGTCCTAAAATTCTGTTCAAACGACAATATTAAGAGCAAAAAAAAAAATTACATGAAAAATGGGCAGAACATCAAGTGAAACAACACAAACCCAAATTCAGTGAAACGCCGTTTGGATGCTTATGTAGATTGTGATGGTTATGCTTAAAATATTAATTTATATACAGTAGAACGTCGTTTATCCGAACGTTTATTATCCGGAGCGTCAAATATGTGGATCAGTTATTTTTTTGTCAACTGCATGTACTGTATATGAATACGTTTTCGAACATTGCGATGCTGAACAGTTGTTTCGCGTAAGGCCAAAAGTGACAAGAAAACCCACAAGATCAGGGATATTTGGGAAATTTAAGTTTTGTACGGAATATTAGGTCAGTTTGTTTACAAGTGAGAGAGAGTTTATACTTGCTCTTTTGATGAGTTGTGAACTGCTATGGCTTCGAATTCAAAACGGAAGTGCAGCATCTTGAGCATAGAGACAAAACTTGAAATATTGAACCGTCTCGCGAAGGGAGAAAGTGGAGCGTCTCTAGTACAGTTTTATAATGTTGGAAAGTCAATAATTTCTAATATAAAAAAAGTCGAGAAACAATTTTAATTTTTACGTCAAAACTTGGCTCAGAATATAGAAGGAAAACCTTGAGGGAAGCAAACGATATTTTTCTTGATCGTGCACTCTACTTGTGGTTTTCACAAAGAAGGAGCAAAGGGGACCCGATATTGGGCCCTCTGTTGTGCGAAAAAGCTCTAGAACTTAATGAGAAATTAGACGGTTTGGCGGTTTTCAGAGGTCAAAACGAAGGTGTACAATGGTACAGCGAAAAGTAAGAGATTATTTTCCACAATAAAGGTAAAATTGCGACATTTTGCACCTATTTTGCTTTTTTTCAAGCACGTTTCCCGCATGGGATGATTTTCAATATTCGTATAGTGATCGGTTTTATGTACTGCATGGATCACATTCGGTTTTCGGTTATCCGAACAATCGCGTATCCGAACGGTGTCCGGTCATAATTTGATTCGGATAAACGAAGTTCTACTGTATACATTTTTAAAAATGTCTTAAGAATTTCTACTGGATCTGTAGGAGGTGTGCAAAGGAGAAATTTAAAACTAGCTCATAATTTCTTTCTAGTTTATGCCATAAGGATGAAATTATGAGGTTATCAACGTCATGACCTCTTAATTGTCAAAAGGTTCAGACATAAGTGTTGTTTTAACAATAGCAATAGTCATCAAAGTAAAATATTAAAAAATATGAATTAAGGAAAAGTAATTATATATATATATATATATATATATATATATATATATATATATATATATATATATATATATATAAGAAATCTGTATAATATTTCAAAAACCAGAAATAATAGATAATGAACATAACAAGGAATAACGTAATAAAAATATAAAAGCAAAACATGAAGATCGAAAAAATACAAAAAAGGAACTATAAAAAAGAACCTAGCGAGTCAAAAAGCAATTTCGGACTTAGGACCGAATAAGTGGGGTTAAACTAGTTTGAAGGCGCCAACCTTCCCCCTTTGCAACTCGGTAGGAAAAACCAAATAAAATAAACAAAAATTCAAAGTATATAATATATATATATATATATATATATCAACACACAACTTGAATAGCTAAAATTAACACCCGAAGAAACACCGTAGTAAGACTAACGGGAAAGAAAACTAGAATGACTAACTTTCTTTATATAGCTGTAATAGGATTTGAATTCATTTCTTGCTCTTATTACTTTAAAATTGATAACTGACACTCAGATAAATTACTTCTTAACAAGAGCTAATGCATATTCACTGTGAAAAGTACGAAAGGGTCGTAAAACGCCCAAAATGTGTACCGAATTTCGTGACATGAAAATTTGTAACTTCAATATAAAAAATATGATGCTGAAAATTTTATTGATTCCTTATTTTTATTTTTCAGCTTACTCCATTTTTTCGCGGGAATTTTCACTGATATATAAATATTAAATTGAAATTACTATTTTAAGAATATTGATTAACATCTTTATATATATAATAAAGAGAGTGGGTGCTATATGCTCAATTTTGAGAACCAACGTACGTGTTTAAACGAAGATCAATCTTATACGGCGTCTATACATAAGCAAAAAGCTTGATATGAACTGTCT
Source organism: Trichonephila inaurata madagascariensis (assembly GCA_019973955.1). Taxonomy (NCBI): domain Eukaryota; kingdom Metazoa; phylum Arthropoda; class Arachnida; order Araneae; family Nephilidae; genus Trichonephila; species Trichonephila inaurata. The sequence goes on along the minus strand of BMAV01023400.1, from coordinate 30,887 downwards.
TACACTTCGCAACACACTAGTATGGAAAATAACGAGAGGTCTATTAATTAGACCGAATGATATGCCAAAATACTTTTGAAACATAATTGAACTCTTTCAACTCAAATATCCCAACTATACATTAAAGAAGTTCAATTCAAATTACTTGAACTCTTACAAATAAATACTTTCCAATGATATCACCAGTAATTCGTAATAAGCCTCTTATATCTTTACAGCTTATCTGTCAACATTTCAGGTGTTTCTTTCACCAAATCGCTATTACAGAGGATCAATTGCTGTTATTACGAATCAGCATTCTATACTGTGAAACGAATTTTTGAAAAAGTGTGATGAAAATACATCCAAAGCCAGAGTGTAGTAAAGTCAAAACGTTACAAAAAGGAACTATGTCAAAATTGCATTTAATATAATAGCTGTAGAGAACTACATAAGCAACATAAATATACTTTTAATGTGTAAAATTTATACATAGTGTTAGACATTTAAAAAAAAACCCATGTGAAATATTATTTTTCGGATCCGAATGTTTATAGTCTCCTTGTGTTGTTTTTCCAATCCCGTTCCATGATCTCAAAGAAAGTAAACACAAACCGATTCGAACCCGAACTTTTTGCAAATTTCATGATTTGTGGTTGGCAGCAACTGCAATGCAAATCGAGCTACTATTTAAACTCGGCTCGTGTTAGATTTTTTGGCAGAAAGAAAGGAAATATAAGAAGTGTGTTTTAGCTATTAAATAGAGAGCGGCTGGTTGGCTATGCAACTGTATGTTGCATCACCATTTAAGATGATAAATTCGTTTTAAATATTAGACTGTAAGCAGACGGTTAGAATCGAATGTCTGGTAAAATTGATTTTTTTAACTCAGAATTTATTAGTCAACTTATTGTGTTTGATTATTCCAGTGACGAGCACATTGACTTTATCCTTGATTTTAATAAAAGTCATTTTTAAGGAACTGCTTTCATCTTTATGCCTCGTCGACACAAAAATGTTCACTGCTTGCTTTGCCAAAGCTTGGGTTAGTTTACCAGGACGTGTAACAAATTTATTTTAGTTTAGTTTTACAAATGATAAAAAAATTTTAACACTAATATTGTAATTTGGAATTAATTATTGTAGTGTAAAAGAATATTTAAAAAATATCTACATTATTCTGTTATGAATCGTAACTCTATCATTAATAGAAAGAAAAGAGTCATAAATCGTTTTCTTGAATTTCGAATTACATTTTAAATTCCACAATACTTTGATCCACAGGGCTTTACTAAACAAACAGTGCAGGGAATTTTGTATTATTTAAATTCTTACAAAATTTAATGGGTATTTTTATTTGTATGGAAAATTGTAATAGCGTTTTGAAAAGATTCGAACAAATCATAAAAATCCTATTATATTTCATGCAAAGTAAATTATATGTGTGATAAATCTGAAAAAAAAAATAGAATTGTACTTCTAAAATTTCAGTTACAATTCGTTTAAAAAACTAAGAATACAAGTAAATTAAGCTTTACAAACTGCAGACATGAAAAACACGATTCAATAATTTAATTTATTTCGCCAAAAGCAATTTTTGCAACAAAGGTTCTGGTTGAAAAATAAATAAATACACCTACCTAATCTTTTTTATATATATAACTTTGAACCTATTCGCTCTGTATTTAAGTATGAAAAGTAATAAATGCTCCATAACACAATAAATTATTATATAGAATACTTATGAAATAAGTAATTTGTAATACATAATGCATTTATTTATTGTTCAATGAAACAAACTTTATTAATAAGCTTCAAGCTGTTCTTAAAAAACTGAAAATTTTACTAAAACAAAGCATAAAAATGCAAAATTGAAATCCTTAAAAAATTCGAAAATAAATTACTTTAGATCAAAAGATGGTGAGTAAAAAAGTGAATTTGAGGAATTATATATGCAATAAATAGAATGTTATTCTAAGTGTTTGAGGTTACATTTTAAAATAAATTTATTTTTCATTTTTCAATAAAATTTAAGAGCTTTGGATTTAAATGAAGTTTTTTAAACTGTTTTTGCAAGTTGAAAATACTTTAGTTCGCAGAAGATTCTTTTAATTTTTAATAATTTCATATGAAACAACTTAATTAAAAATTGTTGATTGAAATTATTGAAGAAAAGTAGAATTTTGTTTAATAAATATCTTTTTTTCCCCATTTTTCTGCCATTGTAATAATATTTTTTGATAAAAATGACTCTATATTTCTGTTCCTTTAATTGTATTGTAATATTATATTGCCTATACTTATATTAATTTTATAAATATTTGTATGTGTGAAAATAATTTAAAATTCATATCAAATTTCATTTTGAAAAATCGCTTTTTTAAACAGTTTTAAAGAATATGTAGTTGACTTTTATTTATGTTTTAAAATGGTTGAAATATTTATAATGAGATTAGTAATTTTCTTTATTTAAATGCTTAATCTATTTTTGAAAATAGCAATGATTTCAATACTACTGGTCTTTAAAACAATATTTTAATCTGTATTTCTAAAATTATTCATAATTGAGACTTTTTTATGAAATAAAACGTATTACTGTTATTTAATGCAAGATGTCTTAAATCAGGTCTTGAAGTATTTTGTTATTTATCGATATTTTTATCAATATTATAAAACAAAAAATAATCATAATTAGTTATACTTTAATATATATTACGCTTTTTATAATAGCTAAGGAGATATTACAATTAATAGTAATTTCTTGTAAATATAATATTGGCGAAAATAAATACATCTAAATAAATAAATTCTCCGAAACATTTGGATAAAAATTCATTTTTTCCCGAATGATAGTTTTCTTATTGTTTAACATTGTTTCATGAATATTTATACAGATTAAACTCGCACAATTGTATTTCTTTTACAAATAAAATGTTTGTGATCTTTCTTTATGCTTTCTTTGAATTGACTTAAATCACAGAGCTGCTGAATATTCCTCTTATCTTGAAAAAAATATGCAAAAGAGAATAAAAATGTTCTTACATTAACATAAACAAAATTATGCTAAAATTCTACTGTATTTATGCAAACTTATGATAAAAACATTTGAATCTACACAAAAATTAGTTTACATAAACAATTTTTAAAGCACATCCATTTTTGATCAAAATTTGTGCTTCCAAGTATTACTGCGTTAAAAATATTAATAAAAACAATTCATATTTCTCGTAATTTCTATATCTTACGGCAAAGAAATTAAAATTCGCTAAAAATTAGCAATCGAAATGTACTGAAGTATCTCATTTCCCAGCTTTTCTTAAAGCGTGCAAAAGTTTCTCTCACCAGCCGGTCGTTTCAATCGATACCTTCAATGTTACAGAAACATCCATTGTCATATTCTTAAATGACGCAAAAATCTATACATCAACACCTTAGAAACGTTTCAATAACGGATATTCCCTTTCGTCTATTTTTTCATAAAGCAAATCATCTATATATATTCATTCTCCCACTCCTCCACGTTTCTCTTCCGAAATAATTATCATCAAACCAGGTGCAAAAATCAGCCCACCGAAAATCGAAAATCTTCGGTTTCAGCACGTGTCACAAACTGTCAAAACATCGCGGACGATATTTTTCCTTCGATAAATACCCTCGCCGATTCCCGCGAGACACGAAGGCATTCCGCTCGGATTGAGACGTCAAAAATCCTACTCTTCGCGTGTCCTGGGGGTGCAGCGAAGGGTGGGCCAGGATATTATTCGATTAGCATATAGAATGCATGCAGTGTGACTAAGGCACACGTGAGTGTTATTAGAATGCGATGTGTTGGCAATAAATTATGTATTCCTTATACTTTCCGGATCACGTGATTTACAGGGTTACTGTTTTTGTGAAAGTCCGAGTGGCTACTGATTAGGGGTGGAGAAAATCCAGGATTCATTAAGTTATGAAGAAATTTTTAAGTTTAGTTAATGACCATATGGATGGACATGCCGGTCATATTTAGTATGCAGCCTGCAGTTTTTCTGTTCAACATTAAAGTTTATTATTTTTAACGTACTACACCATCAAGTACGAAAGTTATTTTGCCACACATTATTATTAATAAGCTTGAATTCGGTATACATGAAATTAAGTGAATAAAACAAATTTTTTCTGGGAGTACATTTACATGCTAAAATATATTTTTTTACAGTATTTCTTTCTTAAAAATAAATTTTAAAATAAAAACCAGAAAAATAACACGATTTATAGCATTAAACTTTAGTTTAATTTTACCTCAATGAATAATTTATACTCATAGAGAAAAAAAGATAAACTCTTATTAACTCGTATTGATCAATTTATTGGAAATTTTTCATAGTTTTATAAATAGTTGCATAAATTTTGTCGCAGATTCTTCCTTCTCCCCTCTAAAATTAAGATTAACACAATCGCGAAATATGTTTTTTCCTAATCAAACACCTCATGCATGTAAATAACTATTTAAAATTCAAAATATCGTTATTTCACATCATAATAAAGATTTAAAAAAAAAAAAAAGATAAATTATTTATTTTTAGCAATTTTACTATTGTACTTTTGTGACGGGGCTTTACGAATCTTTCAACTAATTCTCTTAGGAATCTTTGGGGCCATCAACTGATTTATTTCACAGCCAACCCTCTCAAGAAGAAACCTCGATATTCAGATTAGTTAGTAGATATGTAGTGGAGGTTCAGTAATCGTGTAAAAGAGGAGGAAGGAGGAAAGGAAGCTGAGCTGCTGAACACCGTGAGCTTATGGTAAAGATCTGAACTTAGAAGCGTAATTATAGAACGGGCTTTAGTGAGTCAAAGAAATTCAGAAAGATTGAGATTCATAGGATAACTTTACTTAAAGTTAAGCCGTTAGGGTTCCATGCGCTTATTGACATATGATTTAGAGTTACGATATATCACTCCTGATTTCCTTCCTAGAGTAAGACTGTCTTTGATTATTATAATTGATAATAATAAATTGGTTTCTCTCTCTCATTATGGCTAGCTTGGGACATCAATCATTACCTCCCACAAATCTAGGTCGAGTAGAGGAAGAAAGGGTTTCCCCAGGTAGGGCACACTTTGGTACCTTGGTTCTACTTCCCTATTTCCTTTGTCTCTTAAATGTGGCCGCGGTAGCCTATATGCTTATGGTCAAGAGCTCGTGGGCAGCGTGTCATGATTTCGAGCCTAGTGCCACTGAATACCCTCTGTGTAGAGGGGACCGATACACGTTAAATCTGTCGAGGCTCAATGTCCTCCCATTGGCTTAGTGTAGAATGGTATTTAGGAGTGGGAGGTGCCAGCTCAGAGAGAGAGAGCTGTCACTCTCGTCGCTTGACTATAGTGTGGAGTTAATATAACTCTCTGTGTTTAATATTTGTCTTTAATTGATGATATCCATTGTTTTTTTTAATGATTTTTAATGCCGGGGTGGGCATTACGTCGATCGCGCCCGACTGGTGGACCGCAAAGATATTCTGGGGTGACCGCCTCATACAGTAGCGCACACAGGAATTTTTCAAAGGGGAGGGGGTCCAGGGTTGAAAGCTCACCATTCTTGTATCATGCTCCTTTTGATTTTGACGATTTTCGGGAAAAAAACACATTAAAAAACTAATTATTGAATAAATAATTAGCATTAATTAATAAAATTATTCATTAATAACAAATACTTAATTAAATTTTACGCACTATGTACTTAGAATTATAATCAATCGGAAAAAATATCAAGGGCTTGGGTCCGGACCCCCGGACCCCTTGTGTGCGCCACTGGCCTGATACGATTTTAGCAGTTAGAAATTATATAGGGAAATATTCAAGATGGGTTGAAGTACGCAGACTATAAGTCTTCTACTAACTATAACAACAAAAAATAACTAACAGTTTATAAAAATGCTTTATTTTTTATGTGTTTTGAATTGTGTTTCATAAGAAAGGCATCATTTCATATTATTAAATTTGAGGGTATTATTAGTATGTTTGTGTATCTTGCGTTTTGCTTTAAACACGATTTTTAAAAGTGTAAGTTTTTTTTATTATTTTAGTTATGTAGGTAAGTGCATGTTCCATATTAATTATATTAAGCTATAAAATAAATATTGTAGACCTTTTCTAACCTCACCACACCTACGACACTGACATTGGCGCACGCAAGGATTTTTCAAAGGGGAGGGGTGGTCGAGTGTTGAAATTCTACCATTCTTGTATCATATTGCAATACACAGCCAAACATAGTTTTTGATTTTGTAGACTGTCGGGAACAAAAACACTGAAAAATAAATTACTGAATAAATAATCAACATTAATAAATAACGTACGCAATTACGTATTATATACGTGGGATTAAAATCAATCGAAAAAAACCCCTGGACCCCTCCTCCCCTCCTCGTGTGCGCCATTGACACTGGGTGGACCGCAACACCTTGAAAAAATTAGAAGTAGCCCGTACCCTGGAAAAGTCTGCCCCCCTGATGTAGACTAATTCTGAGCAAAGCCTCATTTCACCAAAGAAAAAGAATCGGTACTTGGTTTTCCTAATACTAACAGTAATGTTTCATGATGTTTGCAGAAACTGCTGATTTCACATGTATCATATGATAAATTCGCTAACGGAAAGAGGCAAGAAGTTAAAATGTTTTGAAATTTAACCCTTTATCTACCGCATTATGATTTACTGCAGTTTTTTTCATGCAATATTTATTTTTGAATCACTAAATTGAAAATTAAGGGATATACATAAACAAAATACTCAACTTTAGAAATTTAATTAGTTAAAGCTAATTAATTAATTAAAATATTCAATGGTAAAATTAATTATATACACTTTTCACTTAAAATAAATAGTCAAATTGTTTTCTGAGGTTTTCATTAACATATAAAAAAATAAGACACTTACCTTTTGACATGAACTATTTTTCCGGAACAAAAGGACACTCTTCGCAATTCCTGAAAACGCAATTTCTGCTATAAAACTATTCGCCTTCCCCGCTAAAATACTCAGAATAGAACCCGTGCTGTCATATATCTCGGAAGAGTGGATTTAAAAGAATATTCCTGCTAAGTATCGTCAGAGTATTCGTAAAATTGATTATTCTATGTAATTTTAAAGTGAGTGGTACTTTTAAGTACCGTCGGTAGATAAAGGGTTAAGCGATAGTGATCTTCACTGCCTGGCGTTAAAGCTTCAAATTTTCACATATTACATAATTGCTGCTTTAAGCATTAGTGAGAAATGAGTAAGTAGATAGAGAGTAAGAGTACGAGTCTTGCCTTGAGTAAGCGTCCTTGTCTCCACACGTCTTTATGAGCAAAGACAGTTTTTCCGAATAGAGTTCGCTTGTGCCCATTTTAGAAAAAAATCTCGAAAAATCCTGCTTAGATATATTATGAAATAAACTTAAAATCAAAATGAGGGATTCAGTGCTCTTATCGTCATGATCGATCTATATTTATGATCAAAGTTTTATACAGATAAAAAAAAAAAAGCAAGGCAATGATGACATCCCATCATCATTAACTCCAAAAGAAATGCATTAAAATTCTAGAAATTAAGAAATTTCTGAGTTAAAGCTATTAGTAAGCATTTTTTTAAAAATGTGATAACCTACATAAGGAATTTAAAAAACTGGACCTTTCAACAGAAAACTTAACGACAACAATATTCATTTATTCTAAACTAGAGCAATTCTTAGCATGATATAAACACTAGTTCTTTCTATCTTGCACAGCTATATTTCTCGATGAAAATATTGAGTTTCTCACAAATCAGTGTCCTCCAAATGGGGCGATAAATTCGCCAAATGAGGTAGTCTCTTAATCAAGGGGCTTCATGTGTGGAAGGTGCGTGTCGAGCGGTGTAGGAAGGTAGTTACTAAAATTAAGTAAAAATACAAGATACGTCTCTAATGAAAGGAGAAATAAATAGGAACACGGAATAAAAAAAAAATAGAGAAATGGAGCAATAAAAAAGCGAGCAAGAAATTAATCAATAGAATAGGGACCGGAAACATATTGCGAAATTGACATTCAACGAGTGAATGTTTGCCTGAAAAGTTTCAGTATCTTTTACAATTGTTTATTTATATTAGAAACAAAAATAAATATAAAATTGAAAATCTGACTTAAATTTCAATTATCATGGAAAAAGTCACGAACAACGCTTGTAAAGGTCCATCAGCACTCAACAAATTAAAAACACGAGAGTTATATGAAAAACATTAACAATATATTTAATGTCAGAGGTTAATAAAAAAATAATATAATATTTGACTATATATATAATATCTTAATTATTACAATTCAATTCAATATTAAGGATAAATTAAAAGCTACAATAAGTAAATTAATTAATAGTTACAGAAATTTGTGACAAGTTATAACTAAACATTGTAATTTTGTGTAACACAATTTTTAAATATTCTAATTTATATTTGTTAGAAAAATTTGTTCCATATAGTAATCGGTTTTCATTTTTTTTTCTTTTGATCGTGTAACCCTAAAACAGAAATAATTCTAAAGTGCATCACAGATAAAATGAGATGGAGGGGTCAAAAATCAAATTACATATTTATCTATTTTAAATAATATGCATATATTAAATTAAATAGAAAATTTACACATTTTACAATTAGTATTTAATGAAAGTAATGTGCGTACATGAACATTCAGAGGTTTCTTCCTTCCAAAACCTTTGCTTATCATGTCTTCATGCTCATGCACTTTAAATTTGATGCATTTATGATGCTAGCTCCCTTAGACGCGACTGAAACCAGACACAGTGACCAATGAGAGAACTTCTTACTCACTTGATACATGATCCAACACTCTTAAATGATCGTGAGCTACTTCCTTTGACGTACACCCGAATATCGTTTTGCCTACCTTACTTTGGAGACCACTGCCGTATGGTGTGGTACTACTTACTAATGAAGAAACAATTTTTGAATTTCGATCCCGCAATTTAAACTATTATTAGTGGCAGGCTTATGTTCGGACTCCTCTGTGAGTTTCGTATATATTAATTTAAATAGATATACTTTTACAAATCACAATAGACTGTAATGAGACTTCACACAGCTCTGGGATAAACTATTTATTTCAGTAAGAAAATCATCAAAAAATATTCTATCACAATTAATTAGCAAAAGGGTCCACAAATTTCGAGTCTCTTTCGCTGCAATATCTCATCTCTCTCGCATAAAATAATGACGTAAATTAACACGCTAGAGAAAAGTCCTATACATTCACTCTCGATAATTCCACACCGAGTCTGGGGGAGTTCGCTGGCTCTAAATCCGCCGTGCGGTTGCTCCTTTGCAATTTCCTCGGTTTCAAAATCCACCTTACTTAGCGGACGAAGGTATAACAGTATCACAAGACTTTAGCGGGAGGTGTCTCCAAATCGGTTCCCTCACGTAAAGTCTTCTCCGGTTCAGAACCCGCCTTAATTCGCGGATTCAGTATCGCTGTTGATCGGGCTCAGACCGTTGCCGGATCTCTTCAGTTCGGAATCCGCCGTACTTCGCGGACTTCATTATCGTTTTCTTTATCGCTGAAGGTACCTCACCGGCTCCCTCAAAATCCCCCTTCGGACCCTCTCGCTCTCCTTATATATCTCTCTCTAACCATCTCTAGCCTAATCATCCTTCTGTGATCTCTTGTTCTTCTGCCGCCCCTGTCGGTCTCAGCCCTTTTGATCTCCTGCCCAATGGGTGCCGATGGCTCGGTGCACATTGTAAGTTTTCAGACGCGCTGTCGTCACCAAATCGTGAGAAACGAAAGCGCAATGTTACGTCATCTCTTTTTGATGGTCCGGACAGCCTGGGAAAAAGGGTCCAAATCTTTGACCACCCAGTTACGAAATTCCTTCCCAGCAATTAGGGAAATGTCTGGAAGTTTTACCACGTCTGTCGGTCCCTACTCTTAGCAATTAGGGGAAGAGATCGGCTTCATCACAAGACCTATCTCTAAACCCAGAGTAGTCAAAAATGCGAAGTTGCAATTTTGAATTGACGAGAGCAACACACCTCAGCTTTTACCCTACTCCCAACTTCCGTTTCACACCTCATGAAGCCCCACTGTGGCCATGTTCCATTTTACATGCACCAGCATCCAATGTTAGATGGAACATTGATTGGCTAAGAGAAAAATTGTAAAAGTTAAAGAATGCATAAAACGATTTTAGATTAGAATGTAGCCCATAATAAAACTGAAATACCTAAGTCTAAAATTTTCCAAGTTTCAAAACTGACATGTAATTTACCTGAATTATATTTTCAGAAGTTTTCACAGATTCCGTATTAAATGCAACGAATTCTATCCAATATATACCAGTTGACTTAACAACCTTCCTTTTCAGTATTTTTTATAGAAAAGCCCTCACTTTAAGAAAATCTTTTTCAGGATATCGTAATTTAAAAAAAAAAAATTTTTTTACTTTTTAGTTATAAATGGAATTTACTATAAGTAACAAATGCTAATTAATTATTTTCGTGATTATTCGCATAAAAATACTTCTCCCATACAAGCTGTATAAAACTGATAGATGCCATTCTCAATAAACACCTGAAGCAGATTGGGACTTTCCCATAATCAATCAAAAAGTAATCAGAAAGATTAAGCTCATGTTTATAATAGGGTTCATTTAAAACTTTAATTGCATCCAAAGACTAATTTAATTAAAATTCAATCAATCTTAACCAACAAACAAAAAATTAAAGAGTTATATTTTATCAATTTATCAAAGCACGAACCTAAAAGTAAATGATTTTATTCATTTGTCTTAAAATTTAAATGATCATTTTTAAATTGAAAAGTACGTGTTATATTATATTTATATATATATATATATATATATATATATATAATCTAGACTGCATTGTGAATTCTGAATTAAATAAATATCACGCAAGATCTTAATATTTGATTATTTGATCTTAATATTCATAATTTTGTCTGGATTACGTTTAAATTCTGACAAAATCTAATGCTAATATTAACAAATTAAAATAATATCATTTTAACCTTGAAAGTTAAATATAATACGTTTGAAAACATATACTTGACTTGTACCTATATTGTTTTAGTACTTCTAAAGGTATTTTTGAGCACGTATTTTATCAAAAATCCTTTATAAATACCCATGTTGCAGAATTATATATCAAAAATATGATTCGGTCATAATTGACTCAATACGATCAAAATATAATATCAATATCATTCAAAAAGTAACATTGACCAAAATTACTTTATTAAGAATCCAAATAATTCATTCAAAATAATTTATTATAGTACCAGCAATAATTTATTCAAAATCATTAAAATTGGTTTTAATCACAATTGATTCTATACGAATAAAAATAATACCAATCCTTATTGATTCATATGATTCAAAGTCATATAAAACAAAAATTACAGGAACAAAAAATCTATAAATAATAATAATAACACTTTAGATATGGGAGAGTCTGAAATATAAGAATAAGTACTAATGATTATATAATTCTTGATTTTCCCTTTATTATTTCATGTTCCCGCAAACATAAAATTTGAAACCCACTCTGCAAAATATGAAAGCAGCATTATTAAATCACAAGAAATATTCTTTTTCTGTTTTCAAGTAAAAGAAAAAAAGAAAACTGCTTTAAACCTCATCCTCTCAACCGTAAATGAAATCTCTCAGAGCACGCAAATACGTCTCGCATATTATGACACAAACGTGAGAAAAGAAATTAAACCTCGCGTAAACTAGATGGGCGTGGACCGAAACTGTTAAGAAAACACGTCTTTACTTTTAATTTTATTCAACTTGCTACTTATTACAAATAAGATTAACATATATGCATTAACTAGATGAATCCGTGCGGGTAATTCACACAGAATATATCATAAATTCTCCTCTCTCTCACTTAGTTTTTAAAGATAGCTCAAAAGTATAGGAAATTAATTTATTGCCTAATACTCATTAATTTTACAAAGTTTTAAATTAGTTTTTTTTAGTACATTTCGTTTTTTATAAAGTGCAATACACGCAGTAAAACAACTTTACTATTGTGACAACTATTTTATAATTTATTATATTGTATTATTACTTACATTTTTGCTATATTAAATTAAATAAGTAAGGTAAGAAGAAAAAATAATGATTCTCTTACTTTTAATACAAGATGATAGATAATCTTCAGAAAATTTTAATAAATTGTTTTAAGGAAATTTATTTAGAAATATTTTTAAGATTTTAAAGCATTTTGAAATCATCAACGCGGTTTTCGAAAATAAATATTTCACAAATATTAGATATCTAATAAGTTAATAATTGTGGTAAAAATAATTTGAAATTTGTGATACTTTTTAAATTTAAGATTGAATCAGTTTTAGTTTTAACAGTGCGATAAAGTAAGCATTAAAATTATCTCTTTCTCGACATATATATATATGTGTAAAATGCTTTGGGTATTTCAAGAATACTTAAGCTGTGCGGACGATTCATCACCATTTTCCTGCCTTTGTAGTATCTTCGCAAGAGAAACTGTTTTACAGAATCTTTCTCCATACAGGTGTCCCTTGTGTAATACGGTTAATTTGCACCGTGCTAATCAAACCGTGTGTTATACGAGACTTTTTTATTTGTTTATTTAAATTATTATTTTATTTAAATTAATTGCATGTATGTGCATAATATAAATAAGTGAAATATGTACCGTGTTGTACTAACTTTGAAATAATATAAATCAAGACAATGTGCAACGAGTTCCGAAATCGTCTTAATGTGTAAAATTTTATGTGTGATAGCTGAGATTTCTCGTTGCAGTAAAACATGCAAATGAATAAGTATGCTAACTTCAAGTTTTTTTTTTCGAAATCAAAAATATGAAATACAAAAACTAAAAATACAACAAAAAAGTGTATTTAAAAAATCATTATTATAATAAAATAAATAAAAAAGGCTTATTAGGATCACAAAATTAATTTTCATTATCACTCTCATTATAAATTACAACTGATTTATTTCTTTCTCCTCAAAGTTCGTTGAAACTCCTCCATTATCACAAAAGTCATCTGGCGTAGTTGTAATTACCTCTCTGTTTCAATCTTGAAATTCTTTCAGAATTTCTCGAAAAGGGGCTGAAGAACTTTGAAATTATCTTTGAAATCTTCCGCTGAAGCAATTAAGTTGAGAATTCTCCTTATTAAACACAATTTAAAAAATATCTGGTTGAGAATTCCTTTTATTCAACTAAAATTATATTCAATTTTTTAAAATCGTGCCCTTTCAAAACCGTGTCATATTAAATTCAGTTTTGTGCCAGGTATTATTGAAACCGTGTTTTACAAGTACCTTGTTATACAAAGGACGGCTGTATATATTAAGTAGTTAGGAAAAAAGGGTACACGAGATAGATTTCTTTCTTTTTCTAATAGGAGGAAAATTTCAGGCTAGACTTTATTAAGAAATTATTACATTTAAAAAATTAATAGCGTGGTACCATCTTGAAGTCACGCAATAATTTACTACACCTATTTTCAACTCTTTCGAAGCTTTCTCATAAATTTTAAAACTTAAATTGTTCCTAAAAATTAGTAAATGCCTTTTTGCTCTATTTAAATTAAAAATATTTCAACAATAAAAACCAATAAACTTAAATTTTGTATTTTTGACGTATTCATAGATAAGAATATGTTCAAATTCTTGTCATTTTTTACCCTAATATTTACTTATATTTTTTCCTACATAAACTACAAACACGAATTTTTTATCTCTTTATCATTAAATTTCTGCTAAAATTTCAACTCATGGAAACCGCCTTGAAATAATTTCGCAATATATAAATTTTTGTGTTGAAATTTTATATCATAAAGCAATTTTATTTAGAGATAAACTTTCATAAATTTTTTACATGTTGATCATGAAATTAAAAAATTTCCAACGTTAAATTATTTTTACAAATTATATTTTTAGGCGTATTTGGTGCATTTGTTATAAACTGCAAGCCTGGCCCTGCGACATGCCGGTTTTGCTTGAGGTATTAACAATAATAATATTAATCAATGAATAATTTTTTTAAATAATATTTTAGCGTACTATTTCGCTCTCTAAAGCCACCACTCAGGCCACAAATTTATTTAGCAAAAGTTTATTCTCCTTCAAAAAATAATTTTTAATTAAAATTTTTCTCATTTTTTTATTGAAAAAGCATCAAACAAAAATTATTCAGCATTTCAAAAAAAAAAAGAGATTAATCTCTAGAATAAATTTTCGACTAAAAATCAACAAGATTTATGTAGAATAAGAAAAAAATTTGAAAATAAAAAGGAATGCAAATTACTATATTAATTCAAATGTAACGAGAGACCGAAATTTTTCATAAAGATATTTAGGGGAAAATCCGAATTTAATGAGATCCATTCATTTTTCTTAAACGAATTAATTTCCTTTCAGATAAGTATTTATTTAACAATAAGTAATAATGCAGTTAGACTCACTATAATAAAATTAGATGATATAATAAGAATTATTACATCCCATCGCCTTGACCTCTAATTTAGCAATAGTCAATTTTTTAACGTTAAACAATTAGTCAAAAACAACGCGTTATATTTGAGTTAATACGGTATGCCAGATCACAACTTTGAAGAGAGCTATTTCTCTTATAAATATGGCAATATAAACACAAAAGAAAAGATTATTATGAATACAATTCAACAGTAAGTGCGCAAAAATGTTTAAAAGATTTGTACGGTTTATATATAATTCTGTTTTTAATCATTTCTTGAACTTCATTTTGAAAGCGAAATTTATTACAAAGTAAATGTGTGGTTCCAGAGGAAATCTATATTTAACCAAGTTGATGTATGAAAGAACGCATTTTTCTGACTAAAAGTTTTCATAATATCAAATTTAAGCATAAATATATTATGGTCATAAATTACATCAAAATGGAGGAAAAAACATGCTTATTTAAATGTTTTTACTATATCTATATTATAATATAAACATATTTTAGTAAACACTGATATTTTCAGTTAAGGGGTCTCAGGGGCGTTAATTTTGTCTCGAGGGGTGAAAATATAAACAATTTTAAAACATGTATAATTCTTTTAAATTTGAATTAAATAATTCGAATCTTTTACACATTATTTACAAAGGATTATGGCTTCAAAAAAGAACAAAATGTTTTAAATACAATCATAATTTTAAAAATTATAAGCATATGAAAATAAGAAATAGTTCTGTTATAAATATTAAGTAATTTTTGCTTTGCGCGCATATTTCTGGGTTCTTATAAAACTTTAAAGAATTATATCAAATGTATCATACTCTTTAAACCCTACATCTTTTAAGAATAATATATTTTTTGTATTACAAAATATTTGAAAAATATTAGCAGGGGTAAAAAGCTTTATTTTTTTTTTTTAAAATGGCCAACAATTTATTATTCTATTGGCCCCACATAAAAAATACCACAGTGTAATAAGGATACATTTAACTTTACAAATCAACTTATAGCTAGTAATTAAAGCTACTATTTTAGAAAATAGCATGCACGACGTAAGACTTAAATAATATTTCTTATATGAAGAAATGTTTCTTATTTTCGTATGTTTATAATTTTTAAAATACTGATTATATTTTAAACATTTTACACTTCATGAAGCCCCATTTCTTTATAAATAATGTGTGAAAGATTCGAATTAATTTTATATTCAAAGAGTTTTATATATATCTTTGAATTATGTTCATATTTTCAGCCCTCTAGAGAAATGTAACACCCCGAGGCACCTTAATAAGCAAATGAACATTAATAATTTTACTGTAAAAATCTTTTTTTATTTTCTTAGGCAAAAAACCTGAAAATCATAACAACGTATAATTTAAAAGTAAGTCACCATTTCTTCTTCTTTCCTTAACAAAACCACCCCAGACGCCAAAATGGGAAATCGTCTACTTTAAATACCGTCATACTTTCCACGATAGTTAATGTCACCCTAACGGCATAAAAAAACATTTGGCGGATCATAAAAGGCGCACTTGATTGGATTTTAACGGGTCCTTGAGTAGAAAGGACTCGGGAATTGCTTTCCCGTTTTTTTCTTCTTCATTACTCATAAAAGCTTTTGCAACACGAACCGCAACGCTTTTGCCGCTTCCGCACTTCCGTGCGTTGGCTCTTAGAGGTAATAGCGCACTTATAATGTTAAGTAGAAAGTGTGGATGAACACCGCATTTCGTGCAAGTGGTTAGTATGATGGTGATGGTTGTTTTTAGAGGCCACTGACAGTAATGTGTCGGATTAAGGGATGATAAAACATAATCCATGAATCCCCCCCAGATATTATGAAAAGTGCTATAGCGTAGTCAATGATATAAAAATCTAATAGGCTCAATTCATGTGACGTGATAGTCATATGATAACGATAATCACGTGTGTAGTATCTGACTACTATTTGGCGGGAGGTTCTTTAAGAGTTGGCGACGTTCCCGCATCTGTGGGGTAGAGGTTGCTGTTTTGGAGGGAGAAAGCGATTGACCCTCGAGCAGAGCTGCTAGGGGGTGAGAGAGAATTCCTGATTTTTTTGGAAGTGTGGAGCGCTTGACCGGGATTTGGTGTTAAGAAAAGCGAGTTAATTTAAATGAGAATCTACGCATGGTGCGTGGTTTGCTGCACCAAGAATAGAGTTTCTTGGGAGAGTTTTAACACTTGAGAGCTTGTTTGATTGTAGTGATGATCGAGATAATTGTGTTTGATTTAAGAAGTTTTAGAAAGTAATTGCGAGGCATTACAATGTGTTTTTAGCCAATGAGTTCAAAATCTCAAGTGACGTCATAGTCACACGAAAAAAGCAATTATGTCGCCCATCGGGTATAGTGGTTAGAGACGATGACTGCTGTGCCGTAGGGCCTGGGTTCGAATTCTGGAAGAGGTATGGATATTTGTGTCTAAGGGCACTTTACTTTACTAAGGGTACTTTAAATAGCCATCGAGCCGCAAGTTCTCTCGTGAAGTTGGTGGAAAGGGAAGATAAGTGGGAGACCCTGACCACCCCCAGGTGTTCTCTCTCAAAATTGGGGTGAAACCGAGCCAAATCGTATTGTAACCTGTATAATGCTGAAGGTAGTACAGGCGTACATCTAGCCCATTGCCGCGATGAATTTCGTGGGCCACGATTTGACATCATCAGACAGGTGGCATTAGGAACAACAATAACAAAAGCAATTATATGCTTTCAGCTAATCAGTTCATGCGTTTCGTTGTTGCCAATTTTCGCTCTTTACAGAAACTTTCTCTTGAAAAATACAAATTTGTCAACAACAATAATGCACATAGGTAGACAAATTTTTTTTTAATTTTCAAACCTTTTGAAGAAATTTAATTTTTATAACATTTGAACATTTTTTACCCAATTATAAATTTGAAATTTTACTCAAGTTTTACAAATGGAACAACAAGTACAATTAGTTTGATGTCTGTTTTGAATTCAATGGAGATCACGTGTTTGTCTCTATCATGTGATCGTCATGAGTTGAGCCCATTCCCTCAAATTTTGAGATTAATGTTAATTTATAAATTAACAATGTACAACAAATGCATCAAGATTATAAACTAATTTTGTAATTTAAATAGCGTATGGCAATAGTAATAATACTTTCTGCAAAGAGAAAAATTTTTCCCCATGATTTAGTGGAATCAGCTAGTGGACACAAACCATGAATGAAGATCATGATTATAGTCAATCGACTATGGCAGTCTACTTTCCAAGATGTTAAAAATAAGGTATAAAACAGTGTTTGGCTATATACCAAACCGATTTTTGACCCATCTTTCCAGAATGGTTTTTGGAGAAATCTATATTCGAACACACAAGACCTTCTAGATCTTAACCTTTGTATTCATGCCAATAGCATTAATGATTAAAAACTTTGCAATTAATTTATTTTACAACTACCGAACATTAGCACTTCAGCCATTAGTTCAGGGGATCTCCAGTAAACAATATCCTCGCAGCTAAAACGCGAAACATAATTGTTCAAATATTTCTAGATTATAAGCTAGTTGTAGTTACACTAAACACGATTAGGGGTGAGTGCGTGAGTGAATATTAACGTCGCACTGTTCAGCTACTCGAGGGCTTTCAGCGACGGGCTTCGTAATTTTGAACTATGGCCAAGTGACGAGGATGGCACCTGAGATGGCACCCCCACTCCTAACTACCACACCTCATCAACGGGAGGACATTTGAGCTCTCGACAGATTTAACGTGCATCGCTCCCCTACACCGCGGGTCTTCAGTGATATTAAGCTCAAACTCATGACACGCCAGCCACGAGTCTGATACCTTAACCACTTGTCTACCGCGGCCGAACACGATCAGAGGAGTCACCGCTCAAATTCTGTACAGGCTGTTACGCAAACAGTTGTGCCCATTAAGACTTTCAAAAACAGCCATTGCTATCTCTTTGGTAGACTGGTTTGGGAGACTCCGTTCTCCCAGAATTCAATTCTCTATCCCAGGGGTACTCAACCTTTTTTTTTTTTTTTTTTGCAGGGCCACATACATGTATTAGCTATTTCACGCGGGCCGCAACATGAGAATTAATAGAGGGGGAGGAGAAATGCTTAAAGACCAAGATATATATAGAAAATTTAAAATTTGAAAATTGATCAAAATATTAAAACTGTTACTTTGCTTTTATTAATTATTATTTATTTGTATTTTTTTGTTTTTGTCACTCAATTTTTCTAAATTTAAAGCATTTAAGAATCACTCTTTCACAATGTCTGCATCAGTAAACGGTTTCATATGATTACCAATAATATAAAAAATTTCATAGGGTGCCTTTGCTACTGCTGTGACGTTACCTCTGACAAAACACTTTTTTTTACTGTTAAGAATATTCAAGAAAGATTATTTATCACCTCTTGAAAGAATACAACACTTTTGTGACAATCAAACAATTACTGAACCCTGCTTGGTTTTCAATACAAAACAGCCAACTTCCCAAGTGTCTTGAAACAATCTATTTTCTTCGAATATTTTTCGCTTACAAGGTACGAAAGATAGCTAAAAATTAGTTGCACTCATAAAATGGTCGCTACTCCACTGTTGTCTATTATCACTAATCAGAAAAAAAATCAATTCGCACTTATACGACATCAACAGCAAAATTGATATATTTGATTTTTTATCGAAGAATTTTCCACCAAATTTTCATAAATAAATGAATTTCTCAGAGCTATGGGTCACGATCCCTTGAAAGAGATTTAAAAAGGCCCGGTGGGTCGCAGGTTGAGTATCGCTGCTCAATCCCTTATCTATAGCCCGTTGGATCATATCTTGTTTAGGTACTTTCTAAAGAGTCAGGTTAACAGACTGTTTAATCGAGTGAAAAGAAAGAGGTCGTTTAATATGTTGCTTTATCAAAGTTCCCTTCTTATCCAGTGCATAAGCGTTTTCGTTACCTAAAATTCCACAACAGACAGAAATCCATTGAAAATAAATTGTATGTGAAAATGCCTTGACTTAAAAACGTTTCAACGAGTAGAACTTTTATAAACTGCTGGTTTCTTAAAAGTAAAATACATACATAAATTAATTAAAATATGTCCGATACCACGTATGAATATCTTTACAGATATAACTACCTGTTTTCAACTGGTAAAAATAATAATTATTTTCGATGACATAAAAATTTTCCATCATAATGCTAGTAAAAACAAAAGGTTAAATTATACCTCGTGAGAAAATGTTACAACTAGAAAAGTTAATTACCTCTTGAATTTCATTAAATCTGAAATTTTTATGAAAAGTATAATTATGCATGCACCATAAGCATAAATAAAGCAAAACTGAAATATGAAGCTGAATTTTAAAGAAAATTGTATTAGTAATTTTCAACTCCATCATTAAATAAGTATTAGGTTTGCAGATATTTTACAGAAATAACTCCCTTTAACGACATACTCAATAATTCAACATGGCAGGGATATGGGTTTTTAGCTTCGGCCGTGATAGTAATTATTTATGACATTAAAATTCAAAAGCTGCGCCGAATAGCCATTATTATTACTAGTTGTTATTAATAATTTAAGCTCGAAGTAATCTATTTCCTAGAGTTAAATATTTGAAAGAATAAAAAAAGGTTTTTTGTGTAGTAAATAAAATAACCTTGTGTATAAATTTATAATTTACAAGTAATTATTCATTACTTTGGGTATGCATATGTATTACAATAATCTAAATAATTATTATTTCTGTTGCACTTAATTACGAAATCTTAAACTGAAAAAAATAAAAGAAATTATGAATAATTCGAAAAAAAAACCCGGATTCATTAGGCTTAATGTTTTAGTATAACACCCATCATTAGCAATTGTAATTAGGATTTTGATAAAAATGGCTATCATATCTTGATCTATATATAGGTCGTCTGAAAAGTATGACTACATTTTCAGAAATGAATTAAATATAAACAAGGATTTTCATCTACGGATTTTGACGTTCCATAAAGAAAAGATTAAATTTTTTGTTTAATGAAACGCAAACTAGATAGCGCGATGTCCATATTTTGCAATATTCTCGTTTCAAAATGGCTTCCCCGCAAGAACAAGCAGAAGATGTAGAAGGCTTTATGGAACTTAAATCTGCAACACATGAACAGCGTACACGGGGGGTACCGCCACACCGGAGTTTGAAGTGAGAAAAAGTTCTCCGGCCACTAGATGGAAAGAGGAAGTCCAATACCGTGGCCACCTAGATCTCTAAATAAAATGCCTTTGGAATTCTTATAGGGATACGGGAAAAACACTGTTTATCAATTTCCAGTTTGCCACACTGAATAAATGAAAATTCAAATTTCAGTGGTCATTCAGACTGTTGATTCTGCAATGATGTCGTAACCCGGAGGTTGCAGGTGTAATAGGGGTCGAGGAAGAAGCAAACATTGTTGTAAAATAATTAATTTTTATTTATGATTTATCATTTTTGATCAGTTTATAACTAATTCAATAACATTAGAAGAAAACCTAATCCCTTGAAGGAAGATTAGAACCGGGTACCTTCTGTTCCGAAAACGAGTATCTTAGCCATCACACCAAAACGATCGTCATCGCGTGGTGGGTATTACTGATTTATATCAATATCACACCGCCACATTACCCCCATGCCGTTATTCGGCGAATAGGTGAACAAACGATACCATATTCGTGGCAAGCGTGTGAGCAGTTGCGTCACTTTGAGTACGACGGGCTTGCGGGTTTCGTCATTCATGAGTGATGGATTGTAGGTTGAGTCATTCGTGCGGGACGGCTTTGTGGGTTGCATCGTCGTGTGTGACAGCTTAATTGCGTCATGTGTCTGACGGCTTGGTTGCTTTTGCGGTGGATAGATGGCACCACGATTCTGCGGTTCTTTTGCATATCCAGGGTCACCAATGAAGGAAGATTAGAACCGGGAACCTTCCATTCCGAAAACGAGTATCTTAGCCATCACACCAAAACGATCGTAATCGCGCGGTGGCTATTACTGGTTTATATCGATATCACACCACCACACCCTTAATCTAACTAATAAGATAATCCAAAGTAACTTTTTACTTAATCCGCTGGCAGATCACTTGTCAATTCTTTCCTAAACTGCTACCGTCTTCATGAAACAATTTCACCAGTATTTACAGTGCTCTAAAGGGCGTTATAGCTGGAATACAACTTTAGGTGGAACAACTCACAATTCACGATCCGCAATTACATTTTCCCGAATAACCTAACATGCCCATTGCCAGGGTTTAAATAGAATTTACATAAGCCTAAAATCAAGCCACCTCCACAGAAAGAGGTTTTTAAACTCAAAACACAGTTAAAGAATAATTTCTCCAATATGACCAATTGAAAACCCGATGATAAAACCCGTCACAACGCTTCATAGAATGTGGCCAGAAATATCATATAGACCCGATGTTTTGCGCTCAACTATTAGCGCACACGTTGAAATCGTTCAGTAAAATATTGTAAAAAAGAAAAAAAAATTATTTGAGCATAAGAAACCGTAAGTGAATATCTTTGTTTATTTGTAAATAATATTTATAAGAGTAACTATACTTTTCGGACATTCGGTATATTATTGCAAAAATCAGTAATTTTGAAAATGTGTTTTTGTAATAATATTGATATGATGGTTCTGCCATTTTAAACAATTTATTTATTCCAAAGAAAATAACGGTAAAAAAGCCCTCTTACTCTATCTTATTCATAATATTTCTTTTTTTCCTTCTTCATTCCTTATGACTGCATTTCAAGGGGATCGCGGACCGTGTAAAAGGTATATCATACCAAGGAACCGCCTTAGGGTTAGCTTCATCATACCCAATAGGCTGCCAGAAAATAAAGAAAGCATTATGGATATCTTGGAGTGTGTGTGTGGTAGTTATTTGTATAGCAAAGTGCTTTGCTAATGATAAAGTTGTAGTGTTATAGGAAGAATCTGACTTTTCCTTATACAAAAATTTGCATGATTAATGTCCATAATTCAGAACCGATTTTTTAAAAGGATGCGAGAAATATTTCAATTTTTTTTGAAAGAAGCATTGAATAATTTCCGAAAGTTTGTAGAAAGTTTCTTTTAACTCTGTTGGTTTTTTTTTCTCAAAAAGCACATAGTTTTTTAGGATCTTTTACAAAATTCCTCCTATTATTCAAGACAGACGTTTTAAAAAGCTGCTGTTAACTCTAATTTATTATTATTTTTTTTCATCTCTAGAAATTCATTTATATTTTTTCAAAAGGGGCTTTTAATTTGGAGAAATTGAAAGTAATTTTCATGTATTAAATAACTCATCTTTTGTATTTGGAAACAATTAGTGGTTAATGCTATTTTTTTAGATATAGTTAATATAAAAATATCGAAATAGGTTGTTTCCGAAAAAGTTTGTACATTTTTAAAATTTTTTTTAGTTTCTCTGAGGTACTATTAAAATGTTTTATTATACCGAAAGTTAGGTAATATATCAAAGTTGTTTTTTTTGTACCAAAGTTGTAACTTACAAACATTCAATATGGATGCCCTTCGTGACTTCGATACTCTATTTCCATCCATACTCACACCAACATGTCTCTTGTAACAGCAAAAAAAGAATATTCCCTTATTCTTTATGTTTTTCTAAGTATCCAGTGTGTGGAAAGTGGTGAAAATTGGCCTGAAAGCTACTAGATACTTCAAGGAAGGATTGGCAATCTATATCAACTTTTTTCCCTCGAACTACCGTGCTTTTTTTGCATAGGCAACCTTTTCCCCTTTGTTGCGTATCCCAAACTTTTAAATTGAGTTCTTGTCCGGTTGATCGACCCCGAATTGTAGCCGAAAGTTTCTTTGAACTGTGATAACAGACATTGTTTTTGCTTATTCCACAGCACAAAATGCCTCTGTGGTTTGGTGGTTGACAATTTTTAGCACATTTTCAAAACTTGGAGTATCTAGCAGCTTTCAGGCCAATTTTCCCCACTCTCCCCCCACTGGGTATTTAGAAAAAAATAAAGAAAAAGGGTACATTCTTTTTCTGTCGTTACAAGATACATGTTGGTATTAGTATGGATGGAAATGGGGTGGCACGGTGGCCAAGTGGTCGTATCGGATCATGGCTGGCGTGTCATGAGTTCGGCCCCAGTACCACTGAAGACCCCCCGGTGTAGGGAGCGTGCATTAAATCTGTGACTCAAACGTCCTCCCGTTGGTGTGGTGTGGTAGTTAGGAGAGGGGTAGCTCAGGTGTCGTCACGTCACTTGACCATGGTTAAAAGTACGGCGTGGTCCATCGCCAAAAACCCTCGTGTAGCTGAATAGTGCGAAGTTAATATTCACTCACTCACTCATGGAGGGAAATGGAGTATCGCCTAGATATCTGAAGTATCACGAAGGGCGTCTGTATTGTATCTTTGTAAGTTACAGCTTTGGAGCAAAAAAACTTTGATATATCCTTACTACAATTCTGAGGCATAATAAAAACATTCCAACATAGTACCTCAAGAGAAACGATAAGCTGCAAAAAGGTATATCTTTCGGACACACTATATAAAGGTGTTTACTTGACCACGTTTCAAAGTTTAATAGTAATTATAAATCTATAGAAAAAGAGGGAGGCGGGATGTATATTATATATATATATATATATATATATACATATATATGAATTATAAATATAATCAATAGCAAAAATAATATATACTAAATAGCTATATAAGTAAAACAAAAAAAGTACAAGTGACAGTACTATGGGAAATAAGTTATATATGGCTACGTAATAGCTAACTCTTAGTCTTAAGAACTGAGATTGCAGGTTTAATTCTAGTAATGATCTCTGATTAATATCTCCGTTTTATCTCTTCTTCTTTGCAAACTTTGATAAAAAAAATTTATCTGACTTTTCATTACTCGTAAAAGCAAGCATAAGCAATAATACAAATATTATGTAAATATTTTATTATGAAATTAATCGAATTTTTTTTAAATTATGGGAGATCTCTTTTATTCATTAATATAAGTAGAGGCTTTGCTCTTTTTATTTTACCCAAAACCCATGGTAAGAATTTTTCGATACAGATGAAGTGAGATTTTTAAAAATCTTTAATGAACTTGAAAATAAGTGCTTAATATATTGCCTCATATTCAATCCATAAATGTGCTCAAATGCATTTAGACAGAAATAAATGTAGTTTGAAATTGAGTTCAGAGTGATTATTTCCTAATTGTTACGAGAAATAGAAGGAAATAATCAAATGTATTTGAGGCGATTTTCTTTTAGATAAAATTAAGAAATGAAAGCATAGAAATACAAATTTCTCAATGAAATTCTTTTTGCTTAACTTGATCATGGTTGTGTGTATATAACAACTGATATACATATAAATAAAAAAAAATATGGGGATTACGACATACTGTATAGTTCTGTGCATAAGAGCTGAGAATTTTTGGAACACTTTCAAAATGAAAGTAAGGGAGTTAGTTTATGTACGGATTCGGTAATCTCGCAAAAAATTAGCTTGAAAAAACTTTTTTTTTTCTTTTTGATACAAACATTTTGTTACTTACGTACAAGCGATATTAATCTTTCAACTTTGTGGGTTTTGAATGAAACTTATTTTAAAAGAAAAAAAAGTTACATAAATCATTGCTAGTGACTTTCTGAATACAAAAAGTTTGTAAAATTCACATTTATTCAATGGGATGCTTAATGCTTAAACACATATGATCATTATGCAGAAAGATTTGCCTCCAGGGCAGGAAACATAGGTCGACGATCACGTCTTGTAAATGAGTTTCTCTTATATTCCAAACAAAAAAAAAGTGGACAAAAAGTGTAAATGACACATGTATTGTCAAAATTACAAAAGAATGAAAAAAAATGTGTTGATTTCAAATACCAGAACTGAAAACTATCATCGTTAGCGCTTTAAATTACTGCAATTTGCTTGGAAAATACATTACAAATTTTAACTACTTAACAATATTTTCTCCCTCATGATAACATGTCAGAAAATTATAGGAACTTTTTTTTTCTCAATTTGGCTTTATACGGGCTTTATAGCACATTCTGCTAATACTCGGATCGGTTTATATTCGGAAATATACGGTTCTTAATATGTAGAGTACAACCAATCTTTTATGGAAAGTCTATTTAACGTTTATTTTCCTTTACACACTCGATTCGTTATTTATTGACAGCAAGTTACAGTGGGATGACCAACCCATCCCTTGTTGGCCATCACCCCACAAACCTCCCAAACTAACTCCTGATCACGCATTTGACACCCGCTATCCAATCCTAGAAGAGATTAAGCCCTCTTCCCATACTCTTTTCCCTTTTAGAGGCAAAATCCCTAATCCTTGTTTTTAGCCCAAATCTCTTCAGGGCTCAAGAGGGAAGACATCGTTTGCAGGGTCCATATCCCTAATCAAGAGAACGTTTCCTTCTTCCTGTGACAGCTGGCGTGGAGGGTGGATGAAGATTAAGGGGTGGCCGGTGTCACCTGCTCGTGTCCATCCCCCAGAGAAAGGGTCTACGCGCTCATTTTCCCTGATTTATCCCTCCTATCACGGGCGGAAGGGATTTCGACGGAGAGAACAAAGAAAGTAGGCCTAATGAGATGGAAACAATGTTTGCGTAATTTCGTATCGTGGTCACAGGAGATTGTTTTCCGAATAGGGAATAATAGGGACCTTTTGGAATAGCCTAAGTAGTGGCATTGACTTTTAATGAGATCCAAGAATACTCCTTTTGAAGTCAGCAAATTTATATAAAAGATACATTGTAAGAATATTTAAGATGTTGTTGTATGAATCCAGTTTGGTCTTGTAACAGATGGAAACAAGCAGCTTATTTTTAATTAATAATGAACTTGAATGAATTGGTATGAATTTATTATTATTTTAATTGCTTGTTTAGCTTCTTGTTAAATTAATTGATTTCAATATAGATTTCGAATCTGACATCTGAGCATTACATAAAATGAGCAATCTGAACATAACACAAAATGAGCAATGAAATCATTTTTCGATTAAAGAATTTCCACGTAGTTTTTGAACTTTCAGTTAATTCTGGATTTTAAGGTGCAAATAAAGATTAAGTTTCTTTTAAATAGATCAAACTAAACTTTTTGTACCTTGGACTATTGGACACATAGTCTTAAGATTAATTTAACAACTACTTATAATTGAAGATTAATCATGTGAAACTAAAAGAAAAGGACGAAATCGAAATTTTTTGAGCCTGGTAATTTTGTAGCCCCAATCTATTATACCCCACCAACTGGAGGATTTTGAGCCTCGATAGATTTAAAAGGAATCAACCCTTCTACACGGGGGGCCCTTTCCCGGGGAGCATTTCCGAACTCATGACAAGCCAGCCATGAGTTCATAACCATAATCACTAGGCTAGGCCGTGGGTAGCCTAGTGGTTAGAGCAGAGGTGGGCATACTTTTCCAGGGTACGGGCTACTTCTATTTTTTTCAAGGTGTTGAGGTCCACCCAGTGTCAGTGACGCACACAATAGCGGGGGGGGGGTCCAGGGTTTTCCCACCCCCCCTTTTTGATTTCTTTCCGATTGATTTTAATCCCCATGTATAAAAACATGAAACGAATTTTTTGTTCCCAAGTTTTTATTAATTAATGCTGATTATTTATTCAGTACTTTATTTTTTACTGTCTTTTTGTTTCACGACAGTCTACAAAATCAAAAAAATATGTTTTTCTGCGTATTGTGGTGTGATACTAGAATGGTAGACATTAAGCCCTCGCCCCCTTGAAAAATTCTTGTCTGCGCCAATGCCCAGTGTCGTAGGCGTGGTGAGGTAGGAAAAGTCTACAATTTGGGTTTTATAACACGGGATATGTACTTGCCTACAGAACTAAAAAATAAAAATATATATATATACTTTTGGAAACTGGATTTAAAGCAAGACGCAAGATACAAACACAATAATAATATCCCAAAATATGATAATATGAAATGAATTTGTTATGAAACAATTCAAAATACATAAAAAAAATAAAGAATTTTTATTTAAATTTATTTTTGTTATAGTCAGCAGAAGATTTAATCTGCATACTTCAACCCCAATCTTGAATATTTCCCTATATAATTACTAACAGCTAAATTCTTCAGGCGGTCATACCAAAATGTCTTTGTGGTCCACTGGTCGATCGCGATTGATGTAATGCCCGCCCCGGGGTTAGAGCATAGGATCCAGACCGGAAGGCCATGAGTTTAGTTGCCCGATGCCACCAAATGCCTTCCGAGTACATACGGATTACGTGCTCTAAATCAGCGGGTTCGAAAGTCTTTTGGGCGATCGCAGCAGAAACCACGGGTGCAGAGGGTTGGAGAATATTTCCCTTCCTTCTAACCCATGTCTAAATTCTAGAGATGGAGATAGGCCGCCATCTATCGTGTAAAAATCCAACCTGTTTCAGGCTCAGGAAACTTTCCTTCTCTTCAGGAATGAATGAGTGAATAGTAACGTCGCACTGTTCAGATACACGAGGGCTTTTGGCGACAGACCACGTAATTTTGAACCGTGGTAAAATGACGTGAATGACACCTGAGATGGTACTCCCCTCTCCTAACTGCCCCACCACACCAACGGGAGGACGTTTGAGCTCTCGCTAGATTTAACGTGCATCGCTGCTCTACATGGCGGGTTTTCAGTGGTACTGGGCTCGAACTCGTGACAAGATCAGCCACGATCCGATACCTTGATCACTCGGCTACAGGCCACCCTTCCTTTCAGGAAGGACACGCCAACTGCAACAACAACTAGGCTATCACAAACAGTAGAATGGCTCCCGGTTAAAATTCGTAATTAGTTTCTTTTGTTACGAATTACTTCTACAAAATGCAACTTATTTAACGATAGCATTTATAACATTTTCGTGTCACATAATATTAAAATATACCATGTTCATCCGAAGTCTAATAAAATAAACGTATTATCTTATCAGTTAAACGAATAGCTTCAGAAAGATATATTTTATTTAGTGTATAAATTTTGAAACTTTTATATCAAATCTCTAAAATTGAAAGTTTATGAAAAGTTACATCACTTTTCTAATGTATTTATTACAGTTTCATTTGAACTAAAAATCAATAAATATCTCGTTTCCTTTGCCTCACTCCTTATTTTAGAATTTTATGGATTCTCTCTTTTTCCGTGATCATTGAATACTCAATCAAACCTTACTTGAATCTGTGCTTTCATTTTGCTAACTTTCAAGCTATTTGTGAACTTTGAGACTCAATGAAGTGTAAATAGAACCATTTCATCAATAGAATCGCAGTATTCCACATGGATTCCAAATGTAGCTCTTGAGTTAATGGAAGCGCTTGGCGATTTATTTTTGCAATATTGTTACTCTCAGTATTTCCAAGATCCATTTAGAATCTGAGAAAATATTTCGTTCGTTTGGTTGCAAATGATTCAAATAAACTTAAAAGCTTTCGAAGCTTTAAAGATAAGTTTGATAAAATACCCCTGTTGAAAGAACTTTTTGAAAAAAAAAACACAAACCTGTGTTGAATTTCAGTAAGTTTAACTTATTTTAGATATTTAAGTTTTTCACTTAATGTCAGACTGGATAATAGGGCTACATTATCATAATAAAATTAACCCATTATTGCTAAATATGCACCATATATGTTATTTGTTTATTTTACATGTGATAAAAATAAACATTTCAAAAGATTCAATCATATTACAATTTCTATCTGTAAATTTTGTCTTTTATATGCCTTAATAAAATCATCCCCATCGTCTTTTCTTGAGGGTAATGTAGTAAAGACAGTTTAGTTATGCAAAATGAAATAAATACAATGTTCATTGAAAAAGTTTCAGTGTTTGTTGAAAAGACTAAAGCTACATTGAATTATCAAAAACAAATTGTAAGAATGCTTTCTGGCTAAGAATGCTACAATTAGGCTACAAGCTACAAAAGCTCAATACCGGTATTCGGTATTTCTTAGATCTTAATACCGGGATACGTTTTTAATACCGATAGTAGAAATTTTAGAAAAAGAAAGAAAACTCAGGGGTTTCGTTGTTTTATTTGCCAGTTTTATTAAAGAGTGTAAGTATCACAAAGAATAATTTGTAACTTGTCAATTATAAGAGTATATGAAGAATCACAATGAAGTGAAGGAGAAAATTTTAATTTAATTTAAAATCCAAGGAAAGTTAAATATCCGAGAATTTTATTAAATTTCTTATTTTAAAATAAATCAACTTCTTGTCGGTGGTTTTGGTTTATTTACTTATTAAAATTTTTCTTTGGTTTTGGTTAAATTTTTTAGTTATATAATTCTAATTTTTTTCAAGAGACAATTCCTTTTCAAAAATCGGTATAAGTGTCCCATCATCATCTTCGATAACTGTACCGAATACTTCTGAATATGAATAGGTTTGTGCGTAAACAGTTTTAAGAAAATTTACTATAAACTTGATCAAATTTTAATTGGTTAGTCTCATTTCTTCTTTTCCTTCTTCTGTGCGATTAGTTATTTTTATTCATTTGTATGGGTTATTATTTATGAGTATATTTATATAATGAATTTGAAAAATATTTTCAACCTTAAAGTATGATATGCAAATGCATTGTGAATAACAAACTCATCAATTTAAAAAATATCGAAATATTTCGATACTTTCTTCACAACTACAACCTTGTTTTCACAGATACGAATATTAGACTATGAATCCTGCGTGTGTGCAGTATCACTCTGAGCTGTAATAGACTGGTTTTTGCCCGCCTTCTTAAATGATTCACATACTTTATCACTTCTCTTGAGTGTACGATGCAACTTTACATTCACAGTCTAAATAATTTCACCCGTTCGGATGGCAAAATTAAAAGGTATACTATTTTGCTATGTTTGCGATCCCTGAACATATGAGGAGACAATTTCAAAAATTTCTAGTAAATTTACCTGTATTACAAAATTGTACAAATGGCTCAAAATACCGGTATTCGGTATCCCGGTATTGCAAACCCCTAGCTACAATATCAGCTATAGTTCTGGACACACCTGTTATATAACACTGTGTCTTGCTAAAAGCCTTATAATAGGATTAATACATTGTTTACTTTCAGTTAAACTAGTGCATAGTTAACTGAAAACTATGAATAGTAAATTCAGAGCTCCTCATGTATCATGAAAAAAAATGTTTTAAAAATATTATACTATAATTTCTTGTCAAATAATTCTTCAATCTTAAAAGGAAGGTAGGAAGTTTTCTTTTATTTATCAACTTTTGGACTACATGGGAAAGGTCTACAAATCCAAAAGGTTCTTTAAATAGATATTTGTTACTTACGCTAATTATTTTGGGAAGATATTTTTGGGGAAGA
>BMAV01023399.1:0-21109 GCA_019973955.1 Trichonephila inaurata madagascariensis | reverse complement strand
GGGGTAACATTATCGTTTAATCAAATTTTTTTAATCTGGTGAACAATCGTCCAAAAAGCTTCCTTCTAATAAGTCTTTAATCACAATAATTCAAATATGATACCTGTCAGTAACAATATCGCCTGATTTTGGGTTTATCTCCTCTCCTCTGTATTCTAGCTATAAAACTTCGATTATATATAGTAACTTAATTTGCATAACACGATTTTCCTCTTCAGAAGGGTTGGTTGTGAATAACGTGAATTGATAGCCCAAAGATTTCCCAAGAGGATTAGTGGAAGGGTCACGAATAGATCCATCACAAAATATCGGGATAAGAGCTTTAGTGGTTCTGGGGAAAAAAGGAAAAAGAATGTAAATTTACGTAAAAAACAAAACTCGCCTGGCGTCCTCAACAATTAACAAAGATGTATACTCCTTCATTTGTTAACATCTTCTTTTACTAATAATTATCAATAAACTAAATTTAGTGCATAAAAATATACATATTTTATGCATTAATTATATTAATTATTATAAATATTGGGTGTACATAACTGATAAAATTTCTTTAATATTGACACTCAGGGTCAAAAATTAGAAACCTGATAAAATTATAATGATTCAAAGTACTCAGAAACAGAATTTCCTTTGAATTTCAGAAAACAAAAGAAATTATTAGATTTCCACGAAAATCCAAACGGAGTTTGTTTTCTCTATTTAAGTGTAAATAATTAATAAACACTCATAGCTTTGAAGTATTAAACAGTTTCGCTTTGGCAACGAGATTTTAACTTGTGTTCTGATAATAATCGTATTTGATGTACAAACATAAAAGTCAATTCGCAGAACTTGAAATCTAATGATTCGCGTAATCATAAATGACTTAGGGCTATAATTAACAAATCAAAACGAATTCAAAAGCGATTCTTTGAAACGGGCCGAACTGAATGGAAAAAAGCAGTGTTAATCATAATTTTGATAATACATTTTTTATTCATTCTTATAACAACGCATTATTCAAAAATACAAAAATAAACTCATATAAAGGAAACAATGTATCAAGATTTTTACCCTCAATTCTCATAAAAAATCTACTGATCAGAATTTAATCAAAATATTAAAAAAAAAAAGTATATTGTCTGCTTCTAAGGAATGTGAACTCGTTAATATACGAAACTTGAACAAAAACGAACTCATCCATTGGGGAAAATTTTAACAAAAAATAATATAAAAAGTTTCTTTTTTAAAATCAATTCCCACTTTGTTAGAAAACGTACGGCCCATCGTTTCAACCAGTTGTAACTTCTACAGAAATAACACAGAATAAATTTAAAATTAAAAAATAAAATGTAATCAGTGAATTAATATTTGAAAAACTGTATTTTCCCCTCCCCTCCCTTTAATGGATAAATAGAAAGTATTTTATTTACAATTGAACATTTGAACAAGATATATATAGGGAGAGAGTGAACTAATAGTAGGATTTGAAAAAAGAGAATGAACTGATGCATAGGTGAAGTTATAGCAATACATAA
Organism: Trichonephila inaurata madagascariensis; assembly: GCA_019973955.1. NCBI lineage: Eukaryota > Metazoa > Arthropoda > Arachnida > Araneae > Nephilidae > Trichonephila > Trichonephila inaurata. The sequence continues at coordinate 19,592 of BMAV01023399.1, read as the reverse complement.
TAGACTCGTTCATGTAGGAAACTATAGTAATAAGGAATAAACTCGTTCATATATAAATCTTACAGCAATAAAGAATGAAATCATTCATATAAGAAATAATAATAGTAAAGGATCGACTCTATCATTTAGGAAGTTATACTTAGTAGGATTCTAAAGTTCCCGGACTAAGAGTTTATTACGAGAAATTTTTTTGCGGTGGAGCGACAATGATACTGTTTCTGCATCATTCACCTTTCTCAAAAGTGTTTTTTTACAAATCAGGGGAGTCATTGGCTCTTCACGGTGTCGTATTTTGTTGGTGGATGCATTTAGTACCCGGCGATTGAAAGAAATGGCGTCTGTTGAGCAGAGAATGAACATCAAATTTTGTGTTCACTTGGGAAAGAGTGCTACGGAGACTTACTACCGCACACGGCGGGGGAGGGGCCCAGTGGGTTGAGCATCGGACTCCAGACCGGAAGGGCTGCAGTTGTGGGCTGAATCACGAGCGCAGGGGACTGGAAAATATTTCCCTCCCCTTCAGTTCCATGCAAAAATTTGTGGAGGTGGAGGTAGGTGGTATCGCCATCTGTCGTCCCTTCGGGGAATTTCGCCGAACTAATTCGTACTGTCCCCTGTATGGTGCCCAAGGCCAACAACAGGCGTACTTCTAACCCCTTGCCCCTATGAATTTCGTGGGCCTCGATCTGACTGAGTCAGACAAGCAGCATTAGAAACAACACAACAACAACAACAACACATGCTTTCTCATTTCGTGATACATTATTCGGAACGCAATGAGTGGCAACGACATTTCAAAGAAGATAGGGAAAGCGCCCGCACCGCTGCGAACATCGAAAAGATTTCTGAAGCGAAACGCAAGATGAGGCTTCAAACAATAGCCTCTCAGAAGAATCACTTAGAATAACGCTTCATTACCAGCTACTTACGCTATTGTTTGATGCCTCTTCTTTCGTACCGCTGCGTAAATCTTTTCGATGTTCGCAGCAGTACGGGATGTCTGCGGATGTCCAGAGCATTCGTCGTCTTCGACACTTTTCCTACCTTCCCTGACACGTCGATGCCACTCAAAAGCTTGCGTGCGTTTCCGATAATGTATCACTACCGTACACATGCTTTAACCCTTATCGGCATTGTGATTTACTGCAAGTTTTTTTCACAGTATTTTTTGGAATCGTCACATTAAAAATTAAGAGATATACAAAAACAAAATATCAACTTGGGAAACTTAATCCGTAATTAATTATATATGTCGCAGGAAAATAATGAAATATATCATCACCAAATCACAAAGGAGATGACGATTTGACGGGAGGTGTTAAAATAACGTTTCAAGGTCATTTCCCGATAAAAGTAAGGATTTGAACAAAGTCCGATCTGTTTCAGTGAAATGATGAAATAATATTGTGAAGAGTTTGGTGTGTTATTTAACAAATAGCGGGGCATTATTAAACATAGAAGTAATGGCTAACAGTTAATTAAATACAAACTATTTATTCGAAACCACTAACAAATAATTAGAAAATTAGTTGTTAATTTTTTATAAAATGTATCTTTCCTGCTTGCCACAATACTAAAATATTTAAAACCTATGTTAAATCCTATGGTACCATTTTCTAAAGATATGTATGTTGATATTTAGGGGATCGATAGTACTACCTGCGTATGGTTAGGGGAGTACAAGGACTTGACCTCTCAGGTGTCTTCCCTCCTCACCGACAGCATTTTGGTTAATGCAAATCCTGACTATTTCACTTGAAACAGCCAGAATTTGATTAAACACCCACTTTTATCAGGAAATGACCTTGAAGAGACGTTATTTTAACATTCCAGTCAATTGATCATATCCTTAAGGATTTGATGAAACTCAATTTCCTGTCATTTTCCGCGACATATACAATTATTCACTCTTAAAATAAATAACCGATCGTTTTCTAAGATCTTCATTAACATAACAAAGAAATAAGACACTTTTTATTACAAAATACTTTTTCGGAACAGACAATCTTCGCACTGGACTAAAATAAATAGCAGCTGAAACACAATTTCTGCTATAAAACTATCAAACTTTTCCTACCAAAATACTCAAAAGATATAATCTCATATTAGTTAATCTGGAAGAGTGGATTTAAAAGAATATTCCCTGCCAGCATTTACCAGAGTTTTCGTAAAAATGGTTATTCTATGTGAATTTTAAAGAGTACCAGTACCGTCGGTATATAAAGGGTTAACATTTCGTAAGTCTCCGTAGCACTCTTTCCCAAGCTAACACAAAATTTGATGTTTATTCTGTGCTCAACAAACATCATTTTTTTCAATCGTCGGGTACTCAAATGCGCATCCGCTCACAAGATACGTGACACCGTGAAGCAAACTACCGACCCCGTGTTTTGGGAAAACCACTTTTTAGAAAATAGATGTTGCTACCAGAAACGTTATCAGCAGTCATGCCTACTGTAAAAACTTTTTCATGTTATAGACTTAGTCTGGGAATCCTACTACGTAGCAATGAAGAATGAACTTATGCATGCAAGAAATTATAACAATTAAGAATGATCTCGTTGATATAGGAAGTTATTATAGTTATATTCCGTTAACACATAATGATCAACAATAATTTTAATTCAGTCAATAATGGCTGTAAAAAAATATGTATGCATTTTCAACCTATAAATATCGACGTTATTACGAACAATAACACGAAATATAGCTTGAACTTATAAGTTAAAAGAGCTTTGAGATAAAATACTTTAAAACTTGAAATAAAACTAAATAAATAAGACAAGGCAATTACAGTTCTTAAAATATTATAATAACCTCTAAAAAGAAATTAAAATTTTTAATACTTGAACAATTTTATTCCATAAAAAAGTGTATTCTTTTCTTCCAGGTACCTTTTCACCATCATCAGTTATTTGATAGGGGTGTTCATATTTGCCACTATTGTTGGTAAGTACACTAATTTATTTTTTTGTTATTTAAAAAGTATTCATTTCTGTTGTGAAACATTGTATTAAAGTTTTTAATGATATTAAAGATTTTTTTATGTGTTTAACTTTTACCAGCATACATATTTTGTTAACTTCTCCTTTAAATATCAGGACATGGGTATGCTATATCTATATCAAATTATCAGAAGCCAGTTTAGATACAAAATAATTTAAGGAACTACTGTTTTTGATAAATTATATTTTTTACAAAACTCTAAGATTTTTCAACATAAATTATTAAAACTGAATTCACTTTACAATTTCTTGTGCAATGTCTTGAAGTATTCTTCAGAAGTTTTAGAATTTGTAACAATTCAGTAAAAAGAAAATGTGCATAAATTAGTGGAAAAGATAAGAGCGATTAATTATAAAACAAAAACTTTCATTGTATATTTTAAAAATGCAACAATGAATTCAAAAGACTTTTTGACAGAGTAATAATATAATGTAAATATTCTATGATAAATAAAAATCATAAAGAAAATTTAGTTCTATGCATATACATGCGACCAAAAAATGTTGAAGAGTTTTTTTAAGGAAAAAAATCTTATCCCTTAAAAATTTACTTTTAAAGCTTTAGAATTCCTTTCAAAAAATAAAAAATAAACATGTTTATCAAACTTCTAATCTTAAAAAGTCTTGAGATGAATTTTTTGTAAAAATGAGGCAATATTAATAAAAATTCAAATATTCTTTAATAATAATGTTGCTGTGCAAACGATTTTACTTTCACCCAAAAAAAACTGCGACATTCTTCCAAGCATGTGAATCTTTTAAGTTACATTATACAAATAAAAAGTTATTTACTGCATAACTAATTTTCAAAACGACTTCGCCTGCTAGAAAAAAATTTGCAACCAAAATTATTGAGAATTGGAAGAGATACTTTAATAAAAAATAAAATAAAAAAAAAAAAAAAACGCTACGTTGCAAACGATTTTTACCTCAAGCAGAAATACGCTTTATAAAATTCTTTTAGAAGCGAGAATTTATTCAGAATTGGTGAAAAAAGAACGGAAGAAGAGAGTATTTGGATGGTTGCCAGATCACGAGAAGAATATTTTAAGATTATGGAAATAGAGTGGGTATCAAAGAGCTTCTCGACTAAACACATTTTGAGGGAAATGTAGAAGAAAGAGTGAGAGAAAGAGAGATGAGAAGAGAAGTGAAAAGAGAAAGGGATCAACTTCCGCGGTTCCAAGATAATGCAAAATAAAAGCATGTCCGGCGTCAGGTTAAATTGAGTTTCCTCAAATCGCTTCTTGCGAAGTTTTTCTTGAAGGGCAATTTCGTTCGTATTAAATTGTACACGTATACTGATGCTACTGTTAGAAGCAGGGAGCTGTCGAGCTTCCTCTCCGCTGAAATGTAAATTAAGTTTCGACAGCTAAAGATGAAAATATTGCAACTTGCTTTTCTTTGATTTTTTTTATATTTTTTCCTTCTATTTCAGTTTTTTTAAAAAGAGATATTTTAATCATAGATCAAAATGAAGCGAATTTTAAACATTGAGGCAAGGTGTTTATAAATCCCTAGAAAAAATTCCTCTCAAGTGGCTGTTGTCCCAAGCTTCCCTCAAACAAAAGGAACCAGTGCAGCCAGAATCACATTTTGAGAAATAAACTATAGCTGTACTATTACTACTATTTCTGAGTTCTGTAACTAGTTCTTACTATTTCCGAATGCTATTAGTACCTTAACTATAATTCTAATTTCCATGAGAAATCATAAGTGCAACAACCATTGCTAATGTTTCTAATTTGTAACTTTGTGATAGGTTTTTAAGTAATACATTTTTGTTATTGAAAAATACAAAAACAATGTCTTAACAATTTTATTTTAACACGAAAGCCTGGACCATAATTTACTTTGCAACAGAATTTTCGCAACTATTAAAGCACTTATTATACCATTCCATCAGCTTCTGAATCTTATCTTCACAGAATTATATCGCACAATTTGCGAACTACTGCAACCAGGCCCCTTTAACGTTGTTATCACCATTATAGCCTTGACCATTATAGGTGCTTCTTAAAGAACAAATGATAATCAGTGTGATGTATCCAAGCGTGTACTGTCACTCCGAGGCAAGAAATCTATTCCCAAAACGCCAAGCCTACTACACCAAAACAATTTGTCTTAAGGAATGATCTTCGACACAGTACCTCAGTAGAAAAGTCAAATCAATACTAAACGTTTGTTTTTGCTTAAGGTATCCGACTACGTTCAAAGCCGTGATTTTGCAAAAGCGTAGCAATGGGTAATATTTATGATATTTAGTGTCATTTAGATTAGAAAACGCATATAAAATTGTTTTAAGAATATTATTATAATAAACAATTATTTAAGTACCATATTTTGACAAAAAAATGAACATAGACTAAAAACCTCCTTTTATGAAAAATGCTTTCATTATAATAAGAGTTTAGCTCGTAATATAGCTCAGACCTCTGTACAGAGGCTGAATTAGAATTTTTTCAAATATTTAAGGTATCCGACTACTTTCGGAACCTTGATTTTGCAAAAGCGTATAAATCGATAATATTTAAGTGATATTTAGTGCCACTGATTAGAAATGTATATAGAATTGTTTTAAGAATATTATTACAATAAAAAATTATTTAAGTACAATATTTTGACAAACTGAACATATATCGAGTTCATTTTCAAAATATCTATTTTAGAAAAATGCTCTTCTATTATAATAATATTTTGCCTGTTCATAGCTTTTGTGACCTCTCTGTTCAGGAGGCTGAACTAGAATTTTTGAAATATATAACTTGTAGAAGTGATTTATCCATATTTTACGACAACAGAGGGAAGAAATTTTAAGAAAAACGCCGATAATTATATATATTTCAATGGGTTGTAACTCTGAAAATAATGTGAATTTTTCAAAAATCATAGTTGAGCCTCTGTACAGAGGTCTGAGCTATATACAGGTGAAATATTATTAAAATAGAAGCCTTTTTCAGAAAAGGAGAACATTTTGAAAAAACTTAATTCTAAGTTAATTTTTTGCCAAAATATTGTATTTAAATAATTTTTGTCAAAATGTCCTTAAAACAATTTTATACATGTAGTCTAATCTAAGTGACACTAAATATCATGACAATTATCCATTTATAAGCTTTTTTTAAAATCACGGTTCCGAACGTAGTCGGATACCTTAACTTAGAAGTAGATTTATCCATATTGTTACGTAGAGCCGGATTCGGAGATTTTGTTAAACAATCACAAAGAAAATAAACACTTCTTTAAGAGCGATGCGAATTTATTATCAAAAATCCAATCCTTTAAATACAGGATTCAGCAGCAATATTCACAGAGTAAATCTCAGAAGGTCTTCACACCTTCAACAGCAATCAATCACAATCATCAGTGCTTAAAAAATACAACGGGTAAAAGATTATTCACAAGCACTGCCGAGCTAATCGCTAGTAAAACAATGTTTAATTTCGCTGTTAAAATCAGACTATTTTGATTGCGACTGGCACCGTATTTATAGGTGCGCAGAAACTTCCTGGAATATAACCTCTCATGTCATCGAGCGTGACGTTAGCCGGAGAGATTCCACTACTTTCTAGTGAATTCAGAGGTTCCGAATCCGTTAACATGGTCGCCAAAGTTGCCAAAATGATGCCAACTTGCTCTGGCCTGTGCCAAGATTTCACCAAGTTCATTGAATCGCCATTAGTAACGTAGCAAGGCATTGCTTGTTAATAGTACAATTTTAACATGAAATAAATATAACATAGAGTATTATAAATGCATTAAACACCCAAATACAAATTATTTACACTATTTACGCAAAATTCATAACAATATTTTGCGACAACAGAGGGGAGCAATTTTAAGAAAAAAAACGCCGATAATATTATTTCAATTGGTGGTAACTCTGAAAATAATGAACATTAGGAAAAACATTAGGAAACTCATTAAATAATGATGAAATAATATAGTGCCTGCTTTTTCAACCTCATTTCTACTACTTCTTACACCAAGTTGTCGGTAATGACATCCAAGACTTCTTGAGGCCTGTACACATATGCAAAAGTAAAAAAGCACATTGTAAAGTATTCATACAAACAGTAAAAAAAGAATGTGCGTGATTCATAATCTCACAGACCGTTTTTCGACTAAATGACCAATGACGGTGTATGGTGGTAGGCCTAGGCACAGACGATGGATGTGACAAAATAATGCAGCCTTCCCCCTGTTGCCACTTGGCATATAGTTCAAAATTCCCATTTTTTTCGGAGATTATGTCCGGGAATAACATTTGACAATTAAAATTACTTGGATCATGATCTTACTGAAGCCGAGTCGAGAAAGAGATGCCCAGTTGGCCTTATGCGTTAAAACGTCCCTACATGTCTCTTATCACTAACAACACTTTCCTACTTTTAAAAAGAAAACAGAAGAGTATATTTCACTAACAAAGAGTTTTGCAATTATCGAGGACATTTTAAACACATATAAATCAAATGTCAACACACCGCAATGTTTTCCCTAATGATGTCTGTAGCAAGTCAGTAGATGAAGACATTTAGTGCGCATGCTCTAAACAACGAGTGCTGCACTGCAACAGAATGTGAGGAGGATAGAACTCGGTACCTTCTGATTCTTAAGCGCGTAACATACCACTAGACCAAAATGATCATTTCAGTCCGGAGGCTGTTACTGGCTTATGTAGTTATCCGCTATAGATATATTTCAAAACGATACGTAATTTTAAAAATGCCTCCTACGATCTATGACAAAAATGTGTATGTAAATTGTTTTGAATAAAATTACGATATCCATTCAGTTAAAACCTGTCCAATCAGTTCAATTTAAAACGTTCCTTTGTAAATTACACGGTATTAATTATCATAATACAAAAAAAAAAGATTCCTTACTATTAGCCATTGTTTTTCAATAATATATAAATCAAAACAATAGATCTCAAAATGATTATCGTAGTTTTGAAAGAATTTGCAAAAGTCTTTCAGAGCCTAACTAATGATAACAAAACTGCTCATCGCATTCCCATTCAACCAAATTTCCAATTCAGATGCATTATTTCAAATCCATTTTAATGTATGCTTGTGTAGCGAGATTATTTATTTTTGCCTCTACTCCATAGCATGGTAACTATCAATATTATAGTTCATTAAATCTCTCTCATTCGCGAGGTGGCATTAACGTCGAAATGGCGTTCCATACATTCAAATAAATGACACTTTTGACCTACATTACGTACTCATTTTGTGAGAAATCTCGGAGCTGTTGAGAAAGTATTGTGTTGTTCATTTTGATCGTTTTAAGCGATCGATATCGCATTTTAACGACTCTGAATTTCACAGTTGTGTATAATCAGGTTTGTTGAATCGATTATCGAAGGAAAACTGTTCCTTTTTGTTTTGAAAGAAACTTTACAAGTTTGAAGCCTTTCGTGTATCATTAAGTCTTTCGGTATCATCAACTACTTTAAAAAAAATAAGTTACGTAATTTTTCTAAGCTACACTGGGACTCAAAAAATAAGCAACAGACAGAAAAATTAGCATAACTCGAGAAGAAAGGTCGCAGTGACAAAATTTGCATACGTACCTTGTAGTGAAATGCGAAAGCAGTTCTGCAGTAAAATATTTGCACAACCGTACATAGAGCTGTGTAATGTAATAGATATAAAAACAGGCTTATTACAGCAGCAGCTATTTTTTTGGTGGAATTGAATGCTATACTTGTTTGGTTCTCATTTCTTTGTTCCAATTTTTTGAAAATGAGTCGTCGACAGTATTTGAGTAAAAATTCAGCTGGTATGCAGTCGGTCGAGTCCGTTATGCAGAACGATAGTTGCAGATTGTCCTAGTCTTAAATGACAATCCCTCGATCATTAACCTCTTGTAGAATTGTTAGCAAAATTGACACACAGTGACACGAAGTCCTGGTAGTGGACGTCCTAGGGTTACAACCACCCTCTAGGCATGCTCAGAGTTATCAAACGAGTTCAATCCCTCAACTTTCTTCACGATTTACGGCGTCATCAGGAATAAATAGTACAGGGGTTGTCCAAATGAAAGTTGCACTACGGTCGGTTTGATAAATGGTTTAATAGTATTAATATAAGTTAGTATACAAATGAAAGAAGAAATACAGACGTAATACAGATAAGTTACATAAAATCACCTTGAAAGTTGAAACAAGTGTCCCAGTGGTTTACAACACGATAGATACCCTGGGTAAAGAAGCTCCGGAGTAGGTAAAGGAACCAATTTTCAACAGCAGCTTGGGCCTCATTATCGTCGGGAAATTGCCAGCACTTCAGAGCTTTCTTGAGTGGACAATTATTCCCACGGTCAGAGGTCCGGGCTTAAGGTGTAAATTCGAGAACCTCCCAGCGAAATTTTCATAACAGTGTTTGTCACGCCACATGGTGACGAGCATTATCATGATAACAAGCCCTATCAGCGGTTCTTGATATTCCTTCACGGTTCATGCAATGTGTCATAGTACGGGAAGCATTAGCTGTCGTACCGTTTGGAGACACATCCATGATATGAACTATCTCTTTTAACATGCTCCCATGCTATCATAAAAACCCCCGGGGGGGGTCTGACGATATCGCATGCATTCCCAGAACTCTGCGCCCTCTGTAAGGGCGCGCTGTCATCTTTCTCTTCAAATTACGGAGTTATTACAGCAATGCCACTTTCATTTTGGCGACCCATATAATATTCCGATTGCAGATAGCTGCTTTAAAGTCATCTGTATACCGAACAACCATCAGTTCGGGTATCATCGATGTTTCACAGAAGAGCTCGGTTTCTGTATCATTTCCATTGGACAGTACAATAATGAGCAATATATTGTTCACCCACGTGTGAGTCCCGATCACTTACAAACATCTATTTCCGACAGATTGGGATCTAGAGGATTCTTGGAACACAATCTCTCGCTCACAATATCACTGAAAGACAGCTGCAAAATCAGTCAGCGTCCGAACTTATCTCAGCGTCTTTCGTTCCATTTCAGGGACAACAGTTATTTATCGAGGTCTAATCCTTGACGTATATGTTCGTCCATATTTGGCAGCCATGGGTCCTGGTGCTATTTTTAAGGATAATAATGTACGAGTGCATACAGCTCGAACTGTCTTCCGATATGTGCAACATGAAACACCACTTCGATTGGAATGGCTAGCCCTTTGGCCAGACTTGAACCCAATACAGCATATTTGGGATATGCTAGAGAGACGTGTTTCTGTTCTGTACAATCCTCTTGAAATTTAATGACTTGAGAATGGGAACAGAACCTGTAAATAGTGGGGGAGTAGCCTAAATGCGGCGGGTTGTTTGTAATAAAATTAACATCACATCGATCTAGTTCAAATGAAAGAAAAATGAGCCTTAATCCAACACAAACATAGATTTATTCATCATCAACATGAGGTAACTACAACAATATATTTCATAATTAAAGTAGTTTTACGACAAGAGTCGTTAGACAGGACGACCGATATTGTACGTCAGCTCGGTATAAGTAAAGTCGAGGAAGTGAGAGTTGAAGAGGGAGCGACAATAGCGGTAGTGTACAAGGTACCAATAGATCCCCAAGTTTAATTACCGCACAGATATGAATCCTCACTATCGAGTAGGTTTTGCAATCCCGTGATATATTTTCAATCCCTTGATTTCGGGTTTACATTACCCAAATCCCGGGATTAGGGTTGGAGTGTTTATGAAAAATACTCATACATTAACATAGTTGAAATTACATAATAAAACTGAAAACAATTAAAAAATTAGTTTAAGGTATCCGACTCTGGGTTCGGAGGAAATTTTCTAAAGTATAACTTAAATAATTATTTAATTTTTATTTTTAATTAAGTATGTTGCAAAACTATGAAAATACACAAAGAAGAATTTTTTAAAACTTATTTTCAAAATATTGAGAAATTTTTTACCAAAATATTGCAAAAAAATTTCTCTTTAGCTAACAACTCCCGAAAAAAATATATCACAAAAATAAATACAATTTTTTTCAGGAATACAATTCTTCAATGATTAACTATTGTCTATTAAAAACTTAAGTTTTTCAGTAAAATTATGAAATACCGGTGTTCGACATAAAAACACAGAATATTTCTGAAAAAAAGGGGGGGTTTTTTATATAAATTTCATTAAAATAACTCAATTTTAAAATTATCCTAACTTTTTTAAAAGAAAGCATTCATTATAATACTAGAACAAATAAAAAAATTTTATAAGAAGATTTCGTTTACTTTAAAAAAAATTACTCTTACCATTAACCATTATGTTCAAAAATAACGTTCTTCAGAAAAAGCAAAATAAAGTTTAAATTTGCAATAAATTTTTTAAAAAATTTGGGAAAGGGATTAAAACTCTCCCGATTTGTATGTTTGCCCTTTCCCGAACCTCATACTTCAAACTCTTACAGTTTTTTAAGGGCTTTTCTATTTTACGAGACAGTTTTTTTTTCTGGTTTAGAATGCCTTGTAGAACCAACAATTTTCGTTTTTTCAAGGTACCAAAAAAAATCCTTTCATTTCAAAAACATAATTTCATTTTTTAATTTTTTAAATAGGGTAATAAATCAACTCAGAATGCGAAACTAGTGCTTGCACTTCTCTATTTTCATATTGCAAAATCAGGGGTATAATTTGTGACTTTCAATTAAACACGATTCTGAGCGATTCCAACAATTTCTTTGCGGATTTGAACATTTTTTTCATATGAGGTAAGATTTTTTACTTAGATATGTAGAACTAAAAGTGGAAGAGAGTGCATGCAATTTTCTTTCTTCAAACGACTAAATTTCTCCAAAATAGCATTCAATAATTTACAAAATAGAAGTAAATTTATCTTTAGAGTTACCTTTCAGATTTCTTTCGTAATTCCGTACTTGACCATAATTCTAACGATGTTTTTCAAATAAGGTTCATTGTTTACCACATTCCGTCCACTCAAAAATTGAAAAATCTGTTGAGTAGTGCAGAATGCCACATGTGGCACGCGTGCCATAAGTTACCGACCCCTGCCATAGAACATCTCTTCCGCATAGTAAGATTGAAATGCTAATTTTTTTCACAATTCCTACTATTAGTTCCCTCTCCCTATATATATTTATATCTTGTTCAAATTTTCAATCGTTAATAAAATACTTTTTATTCATCCACTCAAGTTCAAATACATTTTTTAAACTTGTAGTGGATGACCCGATGTTAATACAGTTTTTTCAAATATTAATTCATTAATTAAATTTAATTAATGAATAAATAATAACAAACAAAAATAATAGTCCAACACCATACATACAAAGGAAAATCGCTCGTTGTGTCCTTGTAGGGCAATAGATAGCGCGTTGGACTTTTAATCTAAAGGTCGTGGATTCGAATCCCACCTGGGATGGTCTAATTTATGAGAATGTGATTTCTTTTTACTGTACTATTTTATTGGAATAATTAAATTTAATTAATGAATAAATTGTAACAAACAAAAATAATAGTCCAATACCCTATATAAAAAATGGAAAATAGCAAGGAAAATCCCTTTCTGTTTTGCCACTTAATATTGTGATTCTGTTATATGTATATACATATTTATATTAATTGTAATTATTTAAGGTATCCGACTACGTTCGGAACCGTGATTTTGCAAAAGCGCATAAATGGATAATTTTCATGACATTTTGTGTCACTCAGATTAGAATACATGTATACAATTGTTTTGGGGCATTTTTGACAAAAATTATTTAAATACAATATTTTGGCAAAATTAACTTAGAATAACCTTTTTCAAATGTTCTCCTTTTGTAAAATGCTTCTATTATATTATATTGTATATGCTCGGACACTCTGTACAGGGCTCAACTATGATTTTTTAAAAATTCAAATTATTTTCAGGTTACAAAACATTTTGAAATAATTATCGGCCCCATTTTTCTTAAAATTTTTCCCTTCTGTTTTGTAAAACATGGATAAACCGACTCGAGTTATGCATTTCAAAAATTCTAGTTGAACCTCTGTAGAAAGGTCTGAGCTGAATACAGGGAAAATATTAATCAATAGAAGCATTTTTTTTCAAGGAAAAACATTGGAAAAAAGGTTATTTAAAGTTATTTTGCTAAATATTGTATTTAAATAATTTTTTGTCATAATGTCCAAACGTTAAAATGTATTCTAATCTAAAGTGACACTAAATATCATAAATAGTATCCATTTACGCGCTTTTGAAAATCACGTTCGGCGTAGTCGATACCTTTAAAAAAAATAACTAAAAATAAAAATTTTCTTTGTTGACCTAAGTAGGATTTGACTTAAAAAAGTTTTTTTATATTACTTGTTTTTATATATATATATTTATATATATTCCCATGATCCCCCGCTGGTCAAACTCAATGACATCTAAAAATTGGTAAAATCCTAGTAGAGCCCACACCCTTGGCGACAAAACAAAAAAAAGCGTCAAGCAAAACCACAATCGCAAGTGAATACAGAAAATAAGGTGGATGCGTAAAAAAAATTTTGTAAACAATACAGTAAGCATTTAAGATTTAAAAAATAAAAAAACAACACTTACTTTTTTATGCTGATTTTTTCCGAGGGGAAGGTACAGCGTAACGACAGATTTTAAAGTGTTGAAGGTCTCATCGCTAAGTGAATGATCGTGTGAGCGCCGCCATTTTTATTCTGCGATTGGTCGAACATACCTTCGGCATGGTGGTAATTTCGGGAAAACGTTTTTTTTCGACCATGTTACAGCATGCCGATCGTTACATTTAGAACATTCTAACCAATCAATAAATTCTTCCTTCATGCACTATTCAATCAATTTTTCCAACCTTTTTGCATTTAACAAAGTAAAAAAATTTTAATTATCCTTCACACACCAACCATTTTAGCCCGGCCCCCAAAAAAAAAGAGATTCGAAATGCCCGCCGACAAAATGAAATTTCCCGAAATAGGTTTACCATATCTAGTGTATCAAAGTAGGGTTACCAAGATAGCACAATTATCGCCAACCCAAAATAATTCGCGCCAAGGGTGTGGGCTCTCCTAGGACTGAACCCTAATAGTCATTTTAGTCGATAGAAAAGCTAGAGCAGTGTTTAAACTTCAACATCATAAAGGCTAATGGTGTTTGATAAGTTAACGACATTAATTTGCACTAACGAATTTATTATAATTTTAGTAGATTTTCAGAGACGAAATTAATTTTTCTTCCAATACTTTTATTATACTTGCTAAACTACTTTCCTTGCATTACTTAAATTTAAATCATGTTTCTTTAAAACTGGTCAATTCGCTCTAAAATTCAGAAACTGTTCCACTACTATAATGAGTTGAAAGTCAACTTTAAATCGGAGCAACTTGGACGAACTTTGAGAATTATTTAATAAACAAATTATTCCAAACTTCCTCTCTCCTCTATATACGTATATATAGTGAGAAAAATAAATTCTTTCGCAAATTAAAATCCCTAGAAGGATTCGACTTGCAATGAGATGATTAATTTTCTGTCCGGGAAAAAGAATCTTGAACAGTTTAAAGGACAATTAGCAGAATCGCGATGAACGCGGGAACAAATACAGTTCGTTTGATTCTGAAAGAAAGGAATTTTTTTATTGCAAACGATAGTAGAAACTAAACAACAAATCTCGGAAAACTTAATTAGGTGTTTTTCTAACTGTACTCTAGACGAAAATTCTTATTTTTTTTTTTTTTTCCTTGTATTTTTTCTTTTTGTTTTATGATGGTTCTTGATAATCAGTTCATTTATTTATTTTGTTCTTTATTCTTATGAGGGACAATTTTACATTTCGATTACTATTGTTCGAAGTTATTTTTTTCAACGCCATTTTCTTTCTCTCTCTCTCTCTCTTTATCTTCCTCAAGATTAAAAAATAATCGGATTCGTTGATGTGAAAAAATTTTCACTGAAAGTGTACTGTTGTGTTATAATGTCTCATGAGTAGTAAATTAAAATGCACTTTCGAAAATAATTTGGGATTCGTCCTTCTTGGTGTATTCACACCCGAGAATATTTTCATACTTTATTTGCCATTTAATTGATTGTATATTTGTTAACTTGCGCAAATGCAAAAGAGAGGTACTAGAGACAGACTTCGTAATTTACAATATTTATTAAATAACACCTACTCTCCATATTTCCTAACCACGCCCTACGAGAAGATAATTTATTAATATACAAAAAGAAATAAACTAAACTCAAGTGGCTCAACAACCCATGAGAGCCAAGGCCCAAAGTGCCCATCTCAGTTTTCGTGACCTTGGGCCCTAAAATGCCAGAGCAGATGTTCCGGTCATGGGGTCAGTCCGACGCGAAACTCCCAGTGTTTAGTTAACAAGCAAACTTGGTAATCATTTGTCTATTAACTGAAGGATGAAAGGCTAAGTTTACCTTGCCCACTTCAGGGTTCGAGCCTCAAACTTGTGGCGTAAAAGTGCGATACGCTACCAATCAGCCATTGGCCTTCACAAAAAGAAATACATATACAAAATGGTCCCTAATAAAGGACCCTCCCAAAAATTCTTGAGAATAGAGAAAAGAATATAAAGAAAAAATGCAGTTAGGAAAAAGTACTTTATAAAAGTAACCTCTCACCGGGTTCCGGAATGTGATTGATAGTAAAACTAACAATATGTAAATACTAAGAAAAAAGAAAGAAAAAAACACACAGGATCTCTGAGCCCTGACAGATTTAAAGTGCATCAGCTCAGAATCACTACAGTTGCAATGGCCTCCCCTGGGGAATCACCTCCTCCTCTAAATACAATCGACCTAAATCTGTGGAAGGTGTAAAGATTGATGACCCAGACTAACCATGATAAATTCAATTTATTATGACCAAAGATAATATTCCAAGCCAAGCCAATTATAAAGGGAAATTCTAGAGTGATATAACGAGAGCTCAAAACCCTACGTGAATAAGCGCACGAAATCCTAATAGCTTAACTTTACTCAACGTTATCTTAAGAATCCTAACTTCCTTAATTTATTCTAATAGTTAAATTCTGACCTTTCCTCGCGCGACTAAATTCTGATCCTTACCGTAACAGCACTGCTTTCAGCGACTCAGCTCCTATTAATTCTACTTCACGATTATTAAACTTCAACTGTATATATACTAGCTAATCTGCATATCTTTTTGAGAGGGATGGCTGTGAAATAACGCTATTTGCTGGCCAAAGATTCCCTAAGAGGATTAGTAGAAATTCTCGAAAAGCCCCGTCACACAGTCTTTATTAAAATCAGGATTAAAAACCACGACTTGACTAAAATACCTCCAGTCACGAATTCACGGCCATGACCGCTCGGTTATGTTCTCATCTGGCTTACGTAATGGCTGGTGAAATGTCAACTATGAAGGTATTTATGAGATTCATTTTTACCAGAAAAGGGTGAAAACAGTGGCAAAAGATCAAAACACTGTCATAGAGCCATAAGTGAAGCCCCTGAACGTAAGCCAGTTCAAAATAAACGATTGAACTTTTCCACAGGACTCTGCTTGTGCTCACAAGTTGAAGATTCAGGAATGGTTGAAATAGAATGTGCAGGTCTTCGTGTTTTATGAAGACTGGCTTTCCAGCAGACCGGATTTAGTTGTACTCGTCCATAAATTGTGTCCTGTATTGGAAGTGAAGTTTTGCCAAAAACGGCATCCCAGTTTGAACAGACTTGAATATTCTTAGGGGGTAGGTTCATGAAACAGGATCTGTATCTCAGTAATGTTAAAAATAGGTACTTTTAAGGAACATTTATAAACATTCTATTGAGAGAGAATAAAAATCTTCAATTTTTTTACTGAATATTCTTTGAACCATAATACATGCTTTAACCAGAGCTTTTATGGATAGGATGTCTAGTTATTTTTTAAAAAATTATTTTTTTTGCACAAATCTTTTTTTTTTTTTTTTTCCCTTTTTTTTTTTTTTTTTTTTTTTTTCAAAAACAGTCAAATTTTATGATGTTTAATGCTATAAAGTAAGTCAGAATATTTTTTTGAAAAAATCCCATGATTAAAGTAGATATTAGAGTGTAATTATTAATTATGCAAAGTTATAACCTGTTAATTGTAGAGTTTAGGAACAAATGTTTCTTATATGGTAAAAACTTTAGTTTTGAGAAAAATGGATTTTAGTGGGTGTGGCAGGTTGGACTCTTACAGGTGGTAAAACATTTTCAAAGAATTATTAAGAAAACTTCTACTTCACACAGAATGATAGTTTTTGCACCATTAGAAGCGTAAAAGTTCATATTTTATAAAAATGGGAAAAGTGAAAAAATGTGTTTTGAGATCGAAATTCATGAACCATAATGAAAGCAACGATAGAAATTCCCATGGATAGCATGCCTCGATAGATACTTGACCAAAGTACCTTATATATGGCCCGTGTGAAGACTCAAAAGGTGATCGTATTGAATAAAAAGTGCGATAGGTTAAATTTAATTGTAAAATTTAAACTTTAAAAAGATTCATATGTATGGTTGTCACAATTCGGAGGTTGCAGGTGTAGTTTGGGTCATTGAAGAAGCAGACATTGTTATAAAAATAATCACTTTTTATTTATGACAGATCAATTTATGATTAATTAAAGTTTGTGAAACCACCCCCTAAGGTGACCGTTTCTTTGATTATCTGCATGAGCTGGAGGTGTAGGGTTTATAAAAGGAATAGACATTTTTTTAAATTCTTAATGACTTTATTAAGAATGTAACATAAGCGTCTAACAATTTAGATGATTATAGTTTAGAGAGAATCTACGACGAACAAAAACACACAGTAATAGTTATACCGAATCGCGTAACTTGGACCACTATCAATATCTAATCCACCTAATCTCATTTCTAATAAAACAAGTCCTAATATAAAAAGTAAACCCCTACCTAACCCAATTTTAGCTTCAATTTTATGAAGGGTGTTGACCCGCGTGCAATGGTATGCACCTTGACCCAATGGCTTAATCTTCAAGGTAACTTCAACGGGCTGTCAATTCCCTCTTGTATCACTCTCACACATAACATTCCCCAAATTGCCATTAATCTTGGCCCCCCAAAGAACCCAGAGGTTATGTTAAAGAAAAGACGTGTGAGCCCGTCAAAAGTTTAATAAAAGTGGGAACAATCTTATAATTAGTTTCCTAATCTAAGCTTACATGATTATCAAATGTGCACTTATCACTTGACCCGCTTGTAGGTAGATCACTCTTGTCAGTTTTTCCTAAACTGCTACAGTCTTCTTTAAATCAGCTTCTTTATTATTTCCCCTCCGGCCAGTTCGGGCTCAAAAGATTTGGGGCCCAAAAACGACTTTTTTACAAAGAAAAACAACTAGTTATTCATGATTAATGATTCACAATTAACTTTAACACACCCTTGCCAGGGTTTAAATAGCATTTACATTAGCATAAAACCAAGTCATCTCTATGGAAGGCGGTTTTAAATTCAAACTACTGTTAAAGAATAATTTGCCCAGGAGGTTAGTTAAACGACCACGGATAGAACCTGACACAAGGTTGCAGAGGTTTTTTTTAATTTCATTTTAAGTCCTTTATTATTTAATTAGAACCTATGGCACGAAATTATATGAAAGCTTTTATATATATGGGGATCCACACCACCCGATAACTTGTTTTTATCACCCAGTTAAATTAACCAGCCTTATCGCATATGAATTATGAACACTTTTAATTCGATGACGAATTATTAACTATCAAGTAATTCCCACATACCCTCTTCTTTTTTCAACTCCTACTGTTCACAATCTCTATATCTTGTTCAAATTTTCAATCGTTAATAAAATTCATTTTAAAGCGCCCAATTGAGCTGAAATTTTCTATACACGATTATTTTGGATAACAATACGGTAATTTAATTATAATTAATAAAAATTGATTAAAACTAATTATTCAAAGAATTACAGATACAGCCACGTTAACATCATTTTTGGCCACTTAGCGACCCTTTTGGCGACTTGTGTCAAAACTTTACAAGATTTTTTTCTCACATTTTAAAACAATCATTTGAGTTGAAATTTTTTATACACTATTGTTTTGGATAAAAATACGATAATTTAATTACAATTAATTGAAATTAATTGACTGAAACAATTATTTAAAAAATCACAGATACGGCCACTTTGGTTTCATTTTTAGCGCGACTTGGGTCAAAACTTTAAAAAAATTTTTTTTTCTCTTTTTTTAAAAATTTAGTTGAACTGAAATTTTTTATACAGATGTTTTTTAATGCTAGATACTTTAATGATAATTAATAAAAATTAATTGCCATTTAATATTGTGATTCTGTTATATGCATATTTATATTTTTTGTAATTATACTTGATAAAAAGTAACTAAAATAAAATTTTTCTTTGTTGACCTAAGTAGGAACTGACTTTAATTTTTTTTTATATTACTTGTTCTCTTTTTGCTTCTATTTCTGTACCTGCAGCATAAGGTCCCTTTCCTAAAATATAAATCATGTTCAGTATAAGAATTCCTTAAATTTTTACATATTGTTAAACTTAAGTCGATTGATACTGATTATTAATATGTACTTACTAACCATTTAAATTTT